>PVIA01002928.1:0-188131 GCA_004024845.1 Tonatia bakeri | reverse complement strand
GAATTTCCCTAGGGTCTACTGAACTGGACCTCTGTATTTCTTCTTTCTTGAAGTTTGTGCTCTAATTTTTTACTCATATCTTACTAGATTGTTAATGTTCTTATTAGGTTTTAACATTATATATTCTATAGATAAATCCATTGTCTGATATAGGCTTATCAAATATTTTTCTCCTTGTATGTTTTGATTTTTCATTCATTTAATAGTGTCTTTAAAGAATATTTAATTTTAAATATAGCATAATTTATCATATTTTGTAAATTGTGGTTTATAGTCATATCTAAATTCACCTAATCTAAACATCTAGAATAGTATAGATTGAGGTTTACATTTCTGTCTGACTTATTTTCAGTAAATGTTTGCACATGGTGTTAAAATCTATTTCCATATGGATATTCAATTTTTTCACTGCAATTTGTTGAAAGACTCTATTCTTTACAGAATTTCTTTTGCAACTTTGTCACAAATCTTATTCTGACAATTGTCAATATGTGTGTGCACATATACATACAAACACACATACACACACACACACACACACATATATATGTGAAGAGAGAGAAAGAAACAGAGAGAGAGGGAGAGAGAGAGATAAAGAGAAAGAACGACTCTACATTCAGGTACAGGAATATAATTTGACTCTCCTTGTGCTAATGTAAAATGTTAGAATAAACCATAAAGAAAGTAAAGCTTTATAATGTGGCTTTACACTAAAGCTCTTTTTTTAAAGTTTCTTTGTCCGTTTTTCTTTTTGTCTTTTGCTTTACTATATGAATTTTGACTTGGCAATTTCATAAAAAAACTGCTGAGATTTTGGTTGGGGTTGTGTAGAATCCATAAATCATTTTTGGGAGATGGCTTGCTATCTTGAAGATATTGAGTCTTCATACTCATAAACCAGGTATATAATTTTTAAAAAAATTTAGATCTTTAATTCCTTAGCACAATGTTTCATAGTTTTCTGTGAATAGGTTTTGTACATATTTTGTCAGATCTATCCCTAAATATGCCATACTTTTATTGCTATTCTGAATAGTATTGATTGTTTAAATCTGACTTTTCTTTACTAGTACATAGCAAGAAAATGTTGTGTCCTGAAACTTTACTGAACACGCTTCTTAGTTCTGGTAGCTTTTTGGTACAATCCATCAAATTTTCTACATAGGTAATCATATTATCTGTTCATAAAGATAATTTCACTTTTTCTTTCCAATATGGATGATTTTGATTTAGTTTTCTTGTCTTTTCAATTTTTTGCTTTGTCTCAAACTCGTAGGATGAAGTTGTGAGAACAGGTGCTCATGTCTTCTTTCAATTGGAAAGATTTCAGTGTTCTAAAAATCAGTAAAATATTAACTGAAAATTCTTGTAAATGACTTTATCAGGTTAATAGAGGTTCCTTTTATTCCTAGTTTGCTTAAAATTGTATCAGGAATTTACTCAATTTTGTTAAGTGATTTCTCTGAGTCAACTATGATGATCACTTTTTTTATTAATATGATGAATTACATAATTTTTCTACTATTAAATCAACTTAAAATCCTGGAATAAACTTTACTCGGTTATGGTACTTTACCCTTGACATGTATTGTTTGATTTGAAGTCCTAATATTTGTTTAGGAAGTTTTCGTCTAAGTTTATTAGGGATACTGATTTGTAGGGTTTTTGGTTTGTTCCTTCTGTAAAATATTTGCATGATTTTGTTATAAAGTTATAACAAATCATGATGATATAAAGATAATGTTAGCTTCAGGAAATTCTTCAATTCTCTAAAAGAGCTTGATCAGAATTGGAATTATATGTTTTTTAACTGTTCATTAGAAATTGCCAGTGAATCTATTTGAGCCTGTGGCTCTTTTTGTGGGCTGGTGTCTAACTATAAATTTCATTTGTTTAAATTATATGGTGCTTTTCAGGTTATTTAGGTATCTGTGAGAGAGCTTTACTAGTTCATTTCAAGGAATTTGCCCATTTCCTCTAAATTGTCAAATTGATTAGCCTAAAGTTATTCAAACTACTCCCTAATTATCATTTTAACCTGTATCTGCATAGTGATGTCAACATCTCCATACCTGATTTTGTTAAAGTTTCTTTTTCTCTCTCACTTTTTTGCCTGATAAATCTGACTACAGCAAGTGCTGGCAAATGTTTTTCTGTATGGATTCACACAGATCAATATTTTTAGGGTGCACTCAGGTCTCTGTTGCATGTCCTTCTTCTTCTTTGTAATTTTTGTGGAAAAATATCTAACATAAAGTGTGCTCCAATAAAAGCATTTACATCTACAACACTGGTCTAATAATATATGCACCTTGTTGTATAGCAGATATATAGTACTTTCTCATTTTTATGACTAGAACTATGCCTATCTAATAGTAACTCTTCATTTCTCCTGCTTCCTACCCATGGTAGCCATCATTTACTTTTTGCTTCTATTAGTTTGACTATGTTAGCTACGTTACATAAGAGGAAGCATGTGGTATTACTCTTTTTGTAACTGGTTTATTTCATGTAGCGCAATGTCCTCAAGATACATCCATGTTGTAGGAAATATCAGTAATTGATATACTTTATTCAATATGGACAACTATGAATTATAATATTTCCCTTTTCTATATGAATGTCCAGATGCCTTTTGTTTCTCATTCTTTACTTATTTTTTAAGTTAGAAATTTCAATATTATGTTGGAAAAGAGTGGTAATAGAGGACATCTTTGCCTTATTCCCAGTCTTAAGAGAAAATATATTTCTTTGTACTATTAAGTAAGAGGTTACCTATAAAGATTTTTTAAAGGGATTTCTTTATCAAATTGGAGAAAATATCTACTCATAGTGCACTGACAGTTTTTATCATAAATGGTATTACATTTTGTCAAATACTTTTTTGTATCAATTGGTAGTAATATTATATTTGTTGATCCTTTTTAGCTTGTTGCATTGTGGATTACATTAATATTTTAGATTAATTACCAAATTTCAAACCAGTCCTACATATCTAAATTTTATTTGTCCTTGTTCTAAAATTATTGTTATGTATTATTGGATTTGTTTTACTAATATTTTATTGAGGATTTTTATATTTAAGTTCATAAGAAATATAGCCTGGAGTTTTCTTTTCTTCTAATATCTTCATCTGGCTTTCTTATTTTTCAACCCTATTTAAGCTTAGTACAGAATTTTAGATTGGCAATTTTTTCATTTTTTCTTAAGATTTATTTTATTTTTTAGAGAGGGGAAGGGAGAGAGAGAGAGAGAGAGAGAGAGAGAGAGAGAAACATCAATGTGTGGTTGCCTCTCACGTGGCCCCCACTGGGGACCTGGCCTGAAACCAGGCATGAGTCCTGACTGGGAATCAAACCTGCGACCCTTTGGTTCTTAGACCATGCTCTAGATGAGCCATGCCAGCCAGGGCTTTTCATTGCCTTTTGTTGGGTCCTTTTTCAGTAGATCGAAGGTGTTGCTCTATAATCTTGTGGGGGGCTTTTACATTATTTCTGATGAAAACCTGCTGTCACCATTTTCTTTGCTATTGCATACACAAATTTTTTCTTCCTGTGCATATTTTTAAGTCATTGTTTCTAATTATGATTTTCTTTGGTTTAGTCTTTGGTGTCTTCATGTTTCTTGAGCTGGGTTCATTGACCTTATTGAATCTGTTCTTTTTTTTTTCCTTTCCCAGATAATTTGACAAATTTGGACCATTATTCTTCAAATATTTTTCTTTCTCACACCTTTTTCTCTTTACCTTTGGCAACCCCAGTTACATGTATATTAGGCACTTATGTTTTTATCCTATTTCTCTGCAGTGATTTATATTAGATAGTTTATCCTATTATGCATTCAAGTTTCTTTCTTTCACCATGTTTAATCTGCTATTACTTTTATTCAATGTATGTTTTCACCTCAAACATTATACTTTTTATTAGTGAAAAAGTTCGCTTTGGAACTTTTTATATTTTCTCTATCTCTACTTAACTGTGTAAACATATTTAATACATTCATAGTAACTTTTTGTGTTTTATTTTCTAATTTTAACATTTGTGCTACTTCTAGATCTACTACAGTTTATTGACTTTTGTTGTTGTTGTTGTAATGGGCCATATTTTTCTGCTTCTTCATATGCCCAGGAGTAAATTTGTTCACTGTGAGAGATTATGAATTTTATTTTGCTGGGTCCTAGATATATTTGTATCCTACAAAAATTATTGAGCTTTCTTAGGAACACAGTTATTTGGAAGCAGTGATCCTCTTCAGTCTTGATTTTAATTTTGTTTAGTGGATTCCAGGCAGCATTTATTCTCTCTACTGCTGCAAAAATGCTTCTGAGTAATTTACTTTGAATTACGCATTTTCTTTTCCAATTGGAGAATAGCATCAGGTGTAATTCCCTCTAATCCATTTGATGATCTTTCCCCAGGCTTGATTTCTTCACATGATTGCAGTGATCAGGATTCTACTGAACAAGTTTTGCTGATCTTCAGGGATTGGGACCTGATGTATTCTGGAGCCATTATTCTACCAACTGCATAGTTATATTCATCAGTTATTGCAATGAAAATGCTGCAAAACAAAACCAAAATATCAGCTACTATGTTTCCTCTAATTCACCCAGGGTTTTTGACTGGGTTAGGCAGACGCTGAATTCATTGCCTCCAGATATGCTTCATTTGTCTACATAACAAATGGTGAGAACCTCTACGCCAGGCCTCTTTCCCAGCACAGTTATAAAACAACTGCTTGAGTTTGTACCCAGGAAGGATAGTTTTCTGATGAAACTAAACTCAACAGAAAGGACATATAAAATACCATTTTGGTATCTCCAGTGAAAAACCTAGCTGTTCAACCTAGTATTATGCATTAAACTCACCAGTCCTATACAAACAGAGCTTTTAATATTTTAGAACTTTAAAAATAAATAAGCACATGTTGCAAGAAATGTACCACTCTGGTATGGGATGTTGTTAGGGGAGGTTATACATGTGTGGAGACAGGGAGTGTATGAGTACTTGAGCATAAGAGACTCCACATCCTGTTCAATTTTGCAGTGAATCTAAAACTGTTCTAAAATAGTTTATTAGATAAAAAAAATGAAGAGGCTTTCAAGAATCTCTAGTCAGTTTAATAAAGACTTAATGCAAAAGGGACATTAAGAAAGAAATCAGATAAATTAAAGATAATTTTTTATTGCTGTTCAGGTTAAAGATAATTTTAAAGCTATAATTAATATCTTCATAGAGATGAAAAAGATTGTGTATCCATGAAAGTATAAATGTATATTATGTTTAACAAGGAACAACTAAAAAGAAATAAAAACTCATGGAAATTTAAAACAATATAGTTGAGCTTGATAAAAAAATGATCAAAATTTAGAAGACAAAGTAAAATAACCTTTTCACAAAATAGAAAATATGTAAAGATAAGCTCAATTTACAAAACTCAATATTTATTATAGTATTTCCATAATGAGAGAACAGAGGTAAAACAGCAAAGGAAACTGGTAAAAAGGAAATATTCCATATAAGGACATTACTTTTTTAGACTGAAAAAGACCTATCAATTACCTCCCAAAACAAATAGAAAAAAATATTTCCTGGTGAGCTTACTGAGTGCAATCCAAGAATAGAGAGGCTAGAAAACAGTATGTCTTGAGGATTATTGAAAGAGAATAGTCATAGATAACATGTCTAAATCTCTTTGAAAGGCTAGATGTTTCTTCCTATGAAGCATGCTTTGTCCCCAGAACTTAGATTAGAAATTATTCTTGGAAAAAATAACAATATTTGGGCTCCAAATGACAAGGCAACAACCAACCATGCTCTATAAGTAGAAAGTACACTGTAAGTAATGAAACCCTTTGATCCATACATCAGACAAGGGCAATGTAGATATTTCTGAGAAATTGAAAGGCAGAGTAGAGCTCCTCTCAGAAGACTTCTATTGTTATTCAAATCACTGTAGAGCAATATGAGGAAAACCACTGAAGATTATGTCCTTAATACTAATATACAAAACACCATCTCTAGTGAAGTATCTCAATTTCTCATGCACATATGTTCTTATTTAGTGTCTTTCAAGACCCTCCTTTCCTACTGAATGAATGCTTGTAAACTAAGAATGAATGGTACACTCTCCATAAAATATCATCACCTCTCAATATAATGATGAAGATTACATAATAATGTATTGACTTAATTGATTATTAGAAAACTCTCATCTAGATTTTTCCCTAGGGAGAAATTCTGTTTTATGTTTTACGGTCAGGATATTAATGTGGTTTCCATTCCCCTTTTCTTCTGCTGTTCTTTGCACACCTACTAATTGAAGGAGCCAAATAGGCAATAGAAATGACACATTACAAACGATTTCTCACTTGTCATGAGAGCTCTAAATTTAAAACACGTTCATTGAAAAGGAAACAGATCAACAAAACAAGCAAGCAAACAAAATATAACCAGGGACATTGAAATTAAGAACAATCTGACAGTAACCAGAAGGGTGATAGGAAGGGATATTGGGGAGGAAGTGGGGAAGGGTTTTCTGGAACAACTCTAAAGGACACATGGACAAAACCAGGGGAGAGGAAGCAGGGAAGGGAGGTGGAGATGGCCAGGGTTGGGGGGAGTGGTGGGAGGTAAATGCAGATAACTGTAATTGAACAACAATAAAATAGTTTTTTAAAAAATAAAAGGAAACAGATTAAAGTCAACAATCTCAACTATAGTAAAAGAGATATTTCAAAGGGTTCATTATTTGAAGACCTTATATTATACAATGTTTTAAATAGCAGACATTGACAACTTTTTAATATTTTTCAGAATAATGTTTAATATTCTTTTAATTATTCTGTGGATTAAGCATAGTGTGGTAATAATTTAATATCTTATTCTTTCATTCACAATATATATTAATATTCTTTGAGGTATCAATTACTGTACCAGAAGCTAAATATGAACGTCAAAAAAGACCACTGCACCTTTTCTTTAAACCCTAATGACTGTATTTAATGATTATTTGGTTTTGGGGTAAAAGGAAGTTCAGGTAGTTGGAGTTTCAGTAGTGCCCTATTATCCACCAAGGGAAAAATTACATACCATGAAAGAAAGCTTTAAATGATAGCCTCAGATCATTAATATTGCATTTTTGGTTTGGCTTCGAAAGTAACGTGCCTTCTAAAATGATATTTTTTTGAGCAAAAGGGAAGAAGGACTTATGGGAATGGACAACAGTGTGGTGATTGTGGGGGATGGGATACAAGGGAGCTAAATGGTAATGGAAAATAGTACAAAAATATAAAATGATTTTTTTTGAATGAGCCTCATTTGATTGTGATGTATTATTTTTAATGTATTATTGTATTAAGTTTGCTTGTATCTTGTTTAGGATTTTGCCTTTTTATTTAGCAGAGATATTGGTCTGCAGTTTTCTGCTTTACTCTTTGAAAAAGTCTTTTTTTAAAAAGTCTGTGACACTTCTCCTAGGAAGACATACAGAGGGTCCAGGTACATATGAAAGAATGCCGAGTATCGCTAGCCATCAGAAAGATGCAAATTAAAAGTACAATGAGATACCACTTCACACCAGTCAGAATGGCCATCATAAACAAAGCAACAAACAACAAATGTTGGAGAGGGTGTGGAGAAAAGGGAACCCTAGTGCACACTGTTGGTGGGATTGCAGACTGGTGCAACCACTATGGAAGAGTGTGGAATTTCCTCAGAAAACTAAAAATGGAAATGCCTTTTGACCCAGCAATTCCACTGCTGGGATTATATCCTAAGAACCCCGAAACACCAATCCAAAAGAAGTTATGCACCCCAATGTTCATAGCAGCACAATTTACAATAACCAAGTGCTGGAAGCAACCCAAGTGCCCATCAGTAAATGAATGGATAAAAACCTATGGTGCATCTACACAATGGAATTGTATGCAGCAGAAAGAAAGAAGGAGCTCCTGCCCTTTGCAACGGCGTGGATGGAACTGGAGAGCATTATGCTAAGTGAAATAAGACAGACGATGAAAGATGAATACCATATAATCTCACCATTAACAGGAACTTAATCAACAAAATGAACAAGCAAGCAAACTACAGCCAAAGATGTTGACATTGAGAACAGGCTGACAGTCATCAGAAGGGAGAGAGAGGGGACAATGGGGGAAAAGGGTGAAGGGTTTACAGGAACAATTATAAAGGACATATGGACAACAACAAGAGGGGTTGGAAATAGGGGAGGGAGGCAGGGAGAGGGCTGGGGTGATGGAAAGGGGTGGGGGGAAAAGGCAGAAAACTGTACTTGAAAAGCAAATAAAAAGTAAAAATGCCTGTGATTTTCAATTAAAAATTGATTAGAAAACTATAAGAAAAATATTACATTTATATATGTATAAATATATATATATATATATTTAGTTTCTTAGCTTTCTCTATACAGTTAGAGAGAACTTCCTAAAATTAATAGTAAGAATTAAATATACAAATTTCACTTAAAATGACTCTAATAAAAAATAACACTACCTATATTTTACTTCCACTAGCAAGTTTGTAGAAAAGTAAAACCATTTGCCCTGGCTGGTGTAGCTCAGTGAATTGAGCGTGGGCTGCGAACCAGGCATCGCAGGTTCGATTCCCAGTCAGGGCACATGCCTAGGTTGTAGGCCATGTCTCCCAGCAACCACACATTGATGTTTCTCTCTCTCTCTCTCTCCCTCCCTTCCCTCTCTAAAAATAAATAAAGAAAATCTTTAAAAAAAAAAAGAAAAATAAAACCATTTCAAATGGAGAGGGTATATTACTAAACATGTACCTTTGTTAAGTAATCTGAACAATTTGTGTATCAAAATGTCTATTAGTATTAAGTTATTAAAAACAAATTCTGTTTACTAGCCCAGACACTGTAAAATATGGTCTTTTATTTTTGAAAACTGTCACTCACTGGGAAATACAGAAAACCTTTATTTTGAGTTGAGAGTTGCCATGGCAATTACAGCCATGCATTCATTAGAAGGGGGGACATATTAGAATAAACACTGACAATGTTTGTATTCCTTTCGTATTGTCACACAATATTAAGGAGATTACTTTTAATCAATTTGATCAAATGCTAATTTTCTCATCTAAACTATAGTTTTACTGAGAAGAAACAAAGTGTAAATGTAATCATCTATTATTAAAATCAATTCTTGTTCTCCAAAAATCAAAATTTAATTGCAATTAAATAATTTTGTTTATTTTTTTATTGGCTTTAAAAGTCTTCATTAAAATTGTGTTGTTGCTTGATTTCTCAGCTCAGGGTCTTTCTTTTAATGGTGGACTTATACTCAGGTTTAATTGAATAACAGTAAGTTATCATCTTTTTAAGCTACCATTTATTTAAAGGTATTAAAATGACTTTTTTTCTTTTTCTTGCTACTCACTCTTTCCATTACATTTATTTTTTTTTCTCTTCTTCCCATTTGTCTTCCTCTTCTCCTGCTTGTCCTTCTTTTCCCCTCAGAGTGGCAAAGAATACAGAAAAGAAACATGAAACGTGATAAAAACCTGGAGAATAAATTCACTAGGAAAAGGTAGATGACCTTAAGTTGCCACTATAGAGATCATTTTCCTCCAATTTTCCCCCAATACTATAGCTGTTTTTCTATGCTGACTAGAATCCAAAGATTTCTTTTTCACTGGTATTTCACAAAATGATAAAAGTATATATTTTAAAAGCTGGATTAGCTATTACAAAGTAATATAGTTCTTAATTTTATAGGTGAGATAAGAGAGACTCCATTTGAAAAATAAAAGTGATTTTCTAAGTCTCAAAGTGAGTCCCAGTGCTTCAAAGTTTCACCTCTAAAAGTCAAGGGTCCAAGCAAGTGGTAGATTGGAAGTCTAGAATAAAGCATTTGAAGAACTCAATTCTACTAAATATTTATTTAAATATTCAAGTTTTGTGTACCTATATGGCTTTATGGATTAAAGTCACACCAATTCATGCCTTCCTTAAAGAACTTTTGTCCCATCTTTTCTGTTTTGATTGAATGAAGATTCATAGTAATGTTTACTATTTTGAAAAATGAAAGTTTTAGTGGCTTATGTAGAAGAGGAGCTATCAAAATGCAAGCAGAAGAAACATGTACTTTGTTCTTTAATTTCAACTATAAAAATGTATCTTTATATGCAGGGGCAGAACGAAGTTTTGGATCCTAAAAGTCATACAATTTGGCAACCCTTTTTTAGAAAAAAAAAAGACAAAAATTAAGCGTGTATTATTAAAATAAGTGAATATTTATTTAGAATGGGAAGGAGGGAGATTTACAAAGGACTCATAAAAGGAAGAGGTCTCCAAGTTTTATTTTCATGAACTTCCTAGTAAATCCACCTTTATTTGACTGATCATTTTGTCCCCTGGCACAAAGCCATGAATAGGGACTATATTTTACCGTATTGTTTCAGGGCACTTTACCCTTTAATGGAAGTACTCTTTTTAAAATAATAAAGGTATTAGTATCCTAACACTTAATTTATTTTTGTCAGGAAAATATATACAATAGTGCTTATAATTTCTCAGTATATATATTTTCTTTTCATTTTTAGAATAAGTAGATTTAAAATTATCTTTCTCCTTAGTTATGTAGGCTCATCTCACAGTTGTTAGCTGAGCAACATAAAGGATGCCTGCTTTTGTTTAAAAAGAACTCTGGAATAGTTGACAGTTTCATGCTGCTCAAATCTGAGAGTATAATCAAGAATGTTCCTCTGAGTGTAGAAACATGTTATTCACCAATATCAGATCAATCTCAATTACTTTGAGATTTTGGTTGCAGAGAAAAACAAATTGTGCAGTTGTATCTCTATGTAAAAAGAATTGTTTATACCACTACAAATATAAAATTTCCCTATTAAAAAAGCAAAGAAACTAAACTTTGTTGGAAAAACAAATCCTGTTTTTAAGGATGGAGGGTTTTATATTTTTGTTTTCTTAAAGGATGGCCTTTTCCTTCATTGACTTTTCTAATCTCTCTGACAGTAATTATAAAATATTTCACATCATTTTTTCTTTTTTTATTGTTGTTCAATTACAGTTGTCTGCATTTTCCCCCAACCCCTGCCAAAACTACCTCCCTCCCTTGTTTCTGCCCTTCCCCTTGGTTTTGTCCATGTGTCCTTTATAGTAGTTCCTGAAAACCCTTCTCCCCAGTGTCCACTTCCCCCGCCCCTCTGACTATTGTTAGATTGTTCTTAATTTCAATGTCTCTTTTATATTTTGTTTGCTTTTTTATTTGATTGATTGTGTTAATTATGTTGATTATGTTCCAGTTAAAGGTGAAGATCATATGGTATTTTCCCTCTACCGCCTGGCTTATTTCACTTAGCACAGTGCTCTCCAGTTCCATCCATGCTTTTGCAAAAGGTAGTAGTTCCTTCTTGCTCTTTGCTGTGTAGTATTTCATTGTGTAAATGTACCATAGTTTTTTGATCCACTCATTTACTGATGGGCACTTAGGTTGCTTCCAGTACTTGGCTATTGTAAATATTTCATATCATTTTAAAGGACATCAGTATGACTAGAATATTATCAAGTGAATATATTTTAAGCATAAAAATTTAGTTTCTAGATAGTTTTTAGATGTTTGTATGAGAAGATTTTTTCCCTCCAAATGTATTGAGATAATCATCTGCACCAGTTACTGGATTGCTTGTTAAACTGTGGTGCTGAGATCCGCTTCCAACTCAGTGAACCAGAATCTTTGAGGGTGGGTCTCATATGTACATTTTTAAAACAAGATGCCTGGGAAATCCTTTTGCATGATAAAGTTTATGAGCCACCATAAAAATATAATGTTGTATTTTATTAGTAAACACTTAAAAATAATTATTGAACTAGTTCTTACAGTTGGACACAATTACTGAACTTAAATTTAACCTTAGTTTTTTTTTTTTAAATTACCAAAGTGTTGAAGATATTGACCATGTCCCTATCTTTACATTCTTGTATATAGTCCTTAGGTAATTTTAAGATTCCTTATCACTTTACAATTTGGATATAAGATCCAACACCATATTAAACTTTATTTTTTCAGGAGGTATGACAAATATATACTCAATACTAAAGACTCAAAAGTTATATAGATCCCATAACTCCTATTATGAAAAGTATAATTAAAATTAATAATATTATCATATACACGCTAGTATTATGATTTCTAGATGGTAGAGTTAAGACATGATTCTTGATAAAATCTGCCAAGTTTTGATAAGATAAATTAACTATGTAATTTAGGGGATAAGTTAAGTTTTAGTTAGTTCATATGAACCATTAATTTATTTGCCCAGTGGCAAACTACAAAGGTATGAGTCAGAGTGCTATTTCAAAATTCTCTGGGCACATTCAAAGCTATCTGCAAATGATGCATGATTCATAGTATTCAAACAGAAATGCATTTCCTTACTCATCCGCACATTATTAACCTAACCATCTTCTCTATTTCCCATGTCTCCCCTGGCACTATTAGAGTAAATGTAGATCAAAGATAAAAGTTACCTAAAGGTTATTCAATCACAAATACAAAAAGATCTAAAACACGGAGAGATCAGTGACCTCCCGCTGGGTCTGTGATTCACATCCCAAGAGGGAGAAGAAGCACTGAAGGCTTTTTGACAGTGTTCTGTCCTATTCCAGACCCTGAACACCCTCCCTTGGCCAGAGTGACTGCTTCTAGAAAGTAATTTTGGACTGAATTAGAGGTTTCTGAGACAGACAAAACATACTTTACAGTAGGCAAATTGAATTTCTCTGGTTCAGTGACTTGCTGTGGCACAGTGCCTCTCAAGAAGTTTTTCACATTATTGAGAGCTGGTAGTTTCCTTGTAAAATAGCCACAGGCAGCATACAGATTCTTTGTCTGCCATTTCTCTCAGAAATACTCCTTTCTTTCACACTCATACAAAACTATTTAAATGAAGCATACAAAGGGATGACATAAACTATTGTCTGTCTCTGAACAGAGTATGTTTCAAGTGGCTAATTCACGAAGCAGTCTCAAAGGAAAGGCTTAGCTCAGTACCTAGTGTTATGAAAACTAAAAGTATTATTAATGAAATGAGATGGAGGAATATTTGCTTATCTCACATACAACTATGAATGGAGAATTGGAAGTGTTTGCAATGATTTGATTAGGAATACTGTGTGCTACCAGCTATTGGAGGTATCTACTTATCCAACCAGTATGAAAAAAAAGCCTTTTTAAAAAAATTTTTCCATTTGAACATTCCTAAAACTTATAAGCTTATTCAACTTATAAAGTATATTGCTTTTCCAAATATTTTTGTTCAAATAAAGCCAGAACATTCCATTGAGTTTCCAACATGTACAGGTGTAAATAGAAGGTACTTTGGTGGGAATAGTATTAGAGGAATTTGCAACATTCATAAGAAAATGATGCCATCCATTACAATTTTCTTAGTTTACTTAAGAATATTTTTATGATTAAAATAATTCCTCATACAGAGAATTTTTTTGCAGACAAAGCAACCATTTTTATCATTCTCAGTTTTTTTTGTTGCTATTTTCTTTATTTCTGAAATGCTTACTCTTATCTACGATTATGTAGTCACATTATCCCAGGAAAACTATGCCTCATACTTTCTACATGGCATGAAATGCCACAGTCAGATTTATACTGCTTTCTCTTGCACACAATACCACTTTACACTTCTCAGGTAAAATTTCATGCCAGGAATAAGAAAATGTCAGGATCATTAGGCAATGAGGAACATTGATTCTGACATAGAGAGAGGATTGCATCTAACCAGAAATGCAGAGTTCTCTGTGGTGATTCTTTGCTCAGAAGTCCCTTGGGCTTTGAGCCCTAGGAACAGATGTGAGCTCAGGCCTGGTCTAAGGAGAAGAGCGCCATGGGCGGAAACACCTCCCTCCATCAGTGAGGCAGCTTCTGCCAGAAGCAGCGTTCTCACCAGGAGGACCCTAGAATCATTGCCAAATTAGAATTTGCCTGGTGGGAAGTCACTGGGCATAAAATCTACAGTGATTTGGTGCTTGTTCACTGAACAAACCAGAAAGCATATGTGAAGATTTCAGAAAGGCCTTGTGTGCCTGTGCTATAGATCCTGAGGGGAGTAGGGAGAGGATCTTGTTGGCTTCCCTCCTGAAAGCACTTTCTCGGTGTCTGCTATATTTTAGAAACCTCTGGCAAAACTAGGATATCGAGAATATATTGGTTGGGAAGGTTGATGTTATATACTTTTTCTTTTCTACTTTACTTTTATATTTTTTTAATACTTATTTTTAAACATATTTTATTCACTTATTTTTAGAGAGAAGGGAAGGGAGGGAGAAAGAGAGGGAGAGAAACATCAGTGTGTGGTTGCCTCTTGTGCTCCCCTAACTGGGGACCCGCCCGCAACCCAGGCATGTGCCCTGACTGGGAACCCACTGACAACCCTTTGGCTCGCAGGTCAGCACTCAGTCCACTGAGGCACACCAACCAGGGCTGATATTATACACTTTTTCTTTAATTCTGTTTATCTCTATTGTTTTGTTTGAGTTTGTTTTGCAGGGTAAGACAATAACAAAACTATCTGGTCTCTATAATTATTTTCTTTTTCCCTTTAAGTGTATAAGTTATGCCCCAAGAAGATGCTTTAAAAGAGACTATAATAGTGCTTAATGTGTATAGCTAGAAAAAATGTTCTATAAATAAAAGCATTAAATAATATACAATTTTATTTACATGTTATATGTTATTTCTCCCTACTTTAAAGAAGTGAGGACTATGTTATAATCCTCACTTCAAAGAGGTAAATCCAGTGTATATCCTAAATTCTAAAGCACTTTGTTAGAGTTCAAAATTAAAAGTGACATAATTTGAAAATGATAAATATATTGACAGATCACACCACATAATGCTATGAATACACACTAGTTACCGACATGTTAGCATCTTAGATGATACTCGGTCAGACAATAGGTTTGAATATTTTATTTCATTTTTTTTTTTACTTTCAACAGCTTTGAGGTCCCATGAATTGGCCAATTTAACAGCAAAAGCTACATTTTTAGTATTTTGCATGTTAATCAGTTATTTAGAACATTCCTGCTGAGAAATATCATTACAGCAACAACATTATTTTAATAAGCAATTCAAAGATACCCTGCAGAATAAATTACAATGAAAGTGTGTGAAAAGCTGTTCTGTTTTTTATTATTTTACGAGGTTAGGAGGATGGTGGATGAGGTAATGAGACTTTGAACATTTTCGCTACTTCTCAGGGAAATTATAATTCATTTGGATCAGAAGTATCACTCGAGAGTTCGTAAATTGGAAATGTTGGTCTCTGTGACTCTGAGAGTCTGCTCGTGGCCCCGTGGCCCACCACAGGAATGCTGCATCTGCTACATGAGTAGTTCAGTTCTACAACTCCGTTTGTTCAGAAAGAAAATTTGTAAATAAAATACTGGGTGACATCAAGTCCAGAAGTCCACACAAGGAAAAATTTATCAGAGCTAATCCGAAGAAAGCTGACAAAGAGAAAGTACCTTAAATTTAAAAGTAGCTGCTAGGTTTTACAAATATATCAGAGATCTTCAGTCTGGTGTTAAGAATCTTATTTTAATATTCCTTCATTGAGATGTATTTGTCCAGACATAATTAAGACAATGGAACCCTAATGAAATAACTGAAAACTAGTCCTGAAAATGCTTCTCTTGAATGCAACTCATTTTAAGTAATGAAAGAAAAGAATAAGATGTGAAGTGTATACTGAAGCAATTTCGCAAGAGTAAATGCAAGAGAGCTTATGTTTAATCTTGTCTCAACTTACATCTTCAACCCTGTCTTCCAGAATCCTTCTTATGTGCTCTACTCCATAATCAAATATAAATAATTTCTGCTCCTGAACCACACTTTACACAACTTGACTTGGTGCATTTCCTCTGCCCAGGAGCAGAGTTCCCTTCCCTTATTTTCACTTGCCCAAAGTATGCTCTTCTTTCAACTTGTGATACTCTCTTTTCCTTAAAGCATTCCCTAATCCTCCCAGCTGGAAGTAATTGGCAAAGGGCACAATGTCAGCTGTAATAGCAATTTGTAAAGCTCACAAAATACTTAGCACATTCTGTTTTGTCTTACAGAAATGTTTGTACCTCTCCTCAATTCTACTAGACTCTAAGCTCTGTGAGGATAAAGACCAATTGCATCATTCACTATATGAAACACAGTATCTTAAACTAGGTGGGTGCTTAAAGTAAAGGTTAATGAAACACTGAAAACTATATTAAAACCCATGGCTCCACTGTATATATTTTAAAGAAAATTTTCTTCAGATAACTCACAAAATTTAGAGAAGTTTTAATTAGTGGATAAAGAATATGTGGAAACCAACTTAAATTGCAGAACTTTTGCCTTGAAAATATGTATTGTCAGATGAATAAAAGGATGTGTATATCAAGTATAAAGCAAGCTACAAAATAGTGTAATTCCCTTTTGGCAAAATGTCCCTCCTTCACCAATACAAGAAAAAATATTGCATAAATTTTTAAATAAAGAATTAAAATTGAATTTTTATGGTGCTTTCTGGACATAAAATGAGCAGTGAAATTATATGTTTACAAACAACTGTTAATCCAAAAGCTGACTGGATTATTAAATCTGGGAATTAATAAATTCTTAGCACAGTTGAGAGTCACATTTGAATTGTTGCTGGAATCAAAGGTGATAGGTAAAACTTACATATGTAAATAAGAAGAATATTTCTTTAAGGCTTAGAAGAGGTGACATGGTGCCTCTTGATTTTCAAAAAAACTATGTTGTAACTATAATTACATATTTTTGTGTTTTTTGTGATTTATAGATAACAGTAATATTTATATCTGTGTGGAATTTATTGCATGAATTCTTTGTCTTTTTTTGCAAATCTTTAGATTTTAAACATTTAGTATGTGCAGTAATATACTTCGGGTAAAGCCCAGGGTTCTTAGTGGCTAAAATACCAGGAAAATTTATCCTAAACAACAATCTTTATTTTATCCTCGGATAAATACTCAGGAATTTGATGGTTTTGTAACCACTTACTTGAGACAATGGGCTGTCAAAAACATACTCAGAGTCTCCACAATATTTTGATGAATATGGACCACTTCCCACTATTCCCCTGACCCCTAACCACCTATCATGCTTTCTAAAATGAGCCAAATGAAGGTGTCAGATAATGCAGGGCATCTCTTTGACAATTTTAAAGATAAGGAGGATTCTTCTCTATATGGAGGAAAATGTTGTTGAGTCCCTGGCTTTCCAAAGTTGTCCTCATGAAGTTACCCTTGCATATATACTCTTACATATATACATATACATGTACATGTATATGTACACATACATATACATATGCATATACACATACATAGTTATATGTATGGTTAGCTATAGAATTTTATATATGTGGCTATAGTTTATTAATACTTATATATAAAAGTATATAGTAAAATTGTATATGTTATGTCCTCTGTTATATATGGCACCATAGTCCTTTTCCTTTTTTTTTTCCACATTCTCACAATTATTTCATTACACTATATTCTATTTCATAGTAGAGATGTGAATAGGGGCTGGGTCAATGGATTTTTTATTCTATAGACCTTAATGTTTGAGTATATGATCTTAAATATTCCTATAATTTTAAGCAAAGTTTGAACAAAAATATTTTAATGTAATTTTGGATGTATATTTTTCTATTCTTCACTCTTGTGACTTGTGCACTTTTTCTCATTTGAGTATGCCAAAAACTTTAAAATATTTTTTTATAATATACAAACTATATATTTTGTGGGATAAACCCTATAGCTTGCTGGTGGACTTGGCATTCTCTCAGAGATATGTCAGAAGCTAATCGCTGTTCGGGTTTTACAGAGGTGACCTCAGAAATGTTCTTGGATCAGGTTATATTTTCTCCAGTCTGGGGCTGAAGGGCCAAAGTGTTGTTCATCGATGAGAGAAGATATAGTGCCACTAAAAGTTAGTATTTAAAAGACTATAGCTTTTGGGAGTCAATCTCTAAATGCTTTTATCTATAGTCATTTGTAAAGACACTCTTTGTTTTCTGGGATGGCATTTTCTAAATACATTCTAATTATTTCCTGAATTTTATTCATTTTCTATTCATTTTATTTTGTTTAACTTTCTGTCCAATTAATTATATTTTTACATAGACTTATTCAATGGAAGTACTTCAATTATAAAATTTTTCCTGACAGTTATAAATTTCCCTATTTTATTAATTTTATCTTTAATATGTTTATATTCACCCTCTCCTAAATAATTTTTAAATGCCATTTTGTTTCTTCCTTGACCCAGGTAATTCAATGAGATGTGTTCAAAGACATGCCTTGTTTTATTCATACCTTTATATTAATATCTAACACAATTACATTTTGGTCAGATAATGTCTGTGTGTAGTATTTCTTTTTCATATATTGAAATATCATTGGATTTAATATACTGAAAGTTTTTGTTACACTCCACAAACAGTCTTTATAATGCATTTCTCTCTTTTCTCTGTATGGAATGAAGCATCTTTAATTCTCACAAATTAGTATTGAGCCAGGGTAGAAAGAATTAGGGAAAACTTCAACAACAGAATGAGGAAGTAGGAATGGACTTCACAGCAGCAGTTCATGTTCCTTTTAATGGTGCATGTTGGAAAATTCTATAATTCACTAGGTCTTCTCACCACAGCCCCCACATCCACACATGAACAAAGGGAAAGAGCTAATGGCAGGAAGCTCCTGTGATGGTCACAGAAGTCAACCACCACAACAAGATTGACTAAAGCCAGACCAATCCAAGATGGAGAAAAAAATGACCAAACACCAACCCCAAAGCTCATTGTACTGCCATTATAATAAAAACTGACACCACATGTAGAAGAGAGTCCAAGGGGGTTGAATTCCCTGACACTTTCAGAAGAAACCATATTCGGAACAAGACCCCCTCTGAACCAGAAGCAGAGACAGAATTTGGAGTCACAGAGCTCAGAAACAACCTACTCTTCAAAAAAAAAAACCCATTAAATATGAAGAATTGGTTGACCTCCCACAAAACTCACTCTTGAGCTTGCCCATGTTCAATCAGACATGTATTTTTGCTTATTTCATGGCAGTGTGTCCTGGCCTTTTTGTCTCTGCCTGAATAAAACTTGATTTCTCTCTTTCTCAGATACTCACTCATGCATTCTTGAAGTCTTAGAGCCTAGAGGTCCAGCCACAGTCCCCAGGATAGTGCTAGTCTGATGAGAGTATTATTAACTATAGTCTATCACAGGGTAACTGGGACACACATAACTTAAACTTTTTGAAGTGAACATGGGTTATATTTGACATAATTGGGACTAGGCCCCTGCCTGACTACAAGGGTCTGCTATCATTACTATTTCACAGGGTCTTTGTCTGGGTCCCAGGCATTGACAGTATACAAAGCTGTTAAAGTGCAAAGGAGAGGGAGGATTGGGTAATTGCAATACCCAGTGGTTTCAGGATGTATTAAAGACACTAAAGAAAAATATTCTAAGACATTGGTACTATACCCATATCTGTGTTGAGAGGAAAACAGATGAGCCCTTCTGAAGGCATGGAATAAGAGAGAAAAACAGAATAGTGCCACAACTGTTCATATGTATCCTATTTTCTCTGTGTTTGGGAAAATGATGATATATGAAGGAGTAGATGACAATCCAGAAAAACAAGAAAAGCCCTCAGTCCTGAGATGAAAAGTCCATGGCCTCCATATTATCTCCTAAAATACCTAAACAACTCCATTCTAGAGGTGAAGATGACGAGTCCCAAGTAGCAGGAGGAATGAAAATGCAGTTAATCATACAGAATACTTTATTGCAAATACATACATTTGTTTCTATTTTTTCTTTTTATTGGATTTATTGGGATGATACTGTTTAACAAAATACATAAGTTTCAGGTGCACAATTCTATAATGCATTATATCCATCTGACCTAAATCCAATTTATTTCTTTTTCAAGGTACTAATTAAGCTTTTTGTCTCCTCATGTAAATACCACTATCTTGGTAACAAAGTAGTTAGGTATGATTTAGTACATATCATAAAAGTTGCACTTTGCTCTTTTTGCCTCCAGGTTTATGGCACCTTTTTTGTGTGATATATCCTCTCTGGTCCACTCTACACCAGAAAAACATCTCCATGACCCTGAACTCTGTTCAGTGAAAACCACTGTGTGTGTGCGTTTGTGTCTGTGTTCTAAGAGTACTTTTTGTGCTTTCTTAACATTGGGAATGATCTTATAACATAGATATTATTTGATTTCATCACATAATTTCTAATTGCTAACTTTTCTATAATATAAATGATCACATTTTTTTCTTAATATCTACAAAGCATCCATCATATACGGTGGGTAAACCACTGATAAAGTGACTAGAGCAAATTCAGTGTGTATATTCATTTGGATTGACTAGGCATAAATATTTGTTATATTTCTCTGCAGTACATTCTCCAGGTTCTCCCACCCGCCTCCAGGATTTGTCGTGTCTCTTGTCTTGTATGTCTCACACATTTCTGGTTACACTTATTCCTAGGTAGTTTATACTTCACCATATTGAGTTTAATTAAAATAAGGAAACTACACAGTCAAAAGATAATCTTATTCTTCAAGTGATGAAATTTGAATTTTCAACTTGCTTTTCTCCAAGACCAATCTACTAAGCTCCTTTACCCACAGTTTTAAACTGAAGCACTAACCTTATATATTTGTTTGATTTTCTTAATCCAAAAGCTGCCTCATTTCTACTATTCTGAGCAGCTAACCAGGATTTGGCAGCTTCTCATCTGTTGTGGTTGAGGGAGCAGTGATTATTCCCGTCAGAGGTCTGTGCGTCTCAAACTGTTCTCTCAAATCATCTGAAATTTGACTGAAGAGCTGTACCCAGTATTTCCCTTACAAATAGATTTACTACTCCTGTTGGATCTTGACTGAACTATGTTACTGTAAACATAGATTAAGTTACCCCGAGGATGTCTCCTCTGCCCTTTTTTATCATGCTGGTGGGTGGAGTTTAGCTGGGGGAAGGACATTTGATACGGACTACTTGGATCCAGCTATATGAAAATTTGCTTTCTTCATTATATACTGATGTTTCTCCTTGTTAGATGTGCTTTAATAGTTTTAATATTATTGTACCAGGAATGGGGAGACAGTAGGGTTGTTTTGTGTATGTTTGTGCATGTGGCGAAAAATCCTACATTTCTTCAACATCATTGTTCCCATTAATACCCTTCTGTTTTATTTCTCTCATTCTTTCAAAATAAAAATATTTGAAATTTGATTAAAAAAAGACCACTCAACTAGAAAATGTAAAGGAATCCACTGACACATTACTTTCAGAAATACCAAAGCAACGAAATGGCTCCATTAGAATTTAGGGAAAAAAATTGGAAGCTGGGAATTTTTTAAAAGGCACTACTTACAATTACAAATATATACATTTTAATTCAATAAAATGATTTTGATAAAAATTTTTACTTTGTATTTGTTAGTTTTGTTTTTATCTTAATCTTTTTGACAAAATAATTTTTTATTGTTCTTGACCAAAATGACTTTTAGATCATGTAAAAAACAATGTAAATGGAGCCACTTCAAAACGGAGTTGCAGCTGCCAACACAGAGAAATTGCCTTGCAAGTCTTATCCCTCAAACCTTTGGAATGTGAAAATTGGGCAAAAATAACATTTGGACTGAGCCGAAAGCAGTATTGTATGCAAAACAAGTGTTTGCAAAGCTAACAGGAAAGCAGACATCATGACTACTGGACTAAAACTTGAAGACATTCTTTAGAATTAGCATTACTTTGCTAGCTATCTGCAACTATACAGATTCTTTTCTTAGCCCTCTGACACTCACAGAAATCCCTTCCTTCTACTCATGTAATTATGGTATTTCCCTTCCCTTTTCCATAACATCCCTTGCCTTACCTCCTAATCCAAACACTTATTGGGTTTCAGCCTGAATTCCGACTTCCACCCCAATAGATATTCTTTCGAATCTCAGATAAATGCCTTTTGCCTCTCACTTTGACCTTTTAGCTTTAGGTTAACAATCACATGGATTTATGAAGCTGTAGAGAAATTTTGAATGCTTAACTGTGAGCTTAAAGAAATTCATTTGAATAGTAAACACATGGGTATGGTAAAAAAAAATCATAAATGGTGTAAATAATATATAGTGAGCAATAACAGGATGATTTTTTATACCCTAACAATATCTGACAACATGTGGATAAGCCTGTATTTAGAATTTTATATCTTTAAATATCAACAAGCCTATGCATTGTTGTGGATTGTTTGTTGTTGTTTTGTTTTGCTTATGGAAGGTGGACAATACAGACTCAGCAAAACAAAAAAGCACCAAGCACTACATATGAGAAAAAAATGTGGGTGAAAAGAAAAATGAATAATTGTGTAAAAGATAAGAGCAGAAAGCATCGATTAACTCACTGAGGTCTTCTCTCTACAGAGCTGCCAAGATTCCACAAAGTTCTGCTTATTCATTTCCTGGCTGCTGCCCAATTTGCTGGTTTCAGAATCATGAAGAATTTGGAAACTCAGCAGTACCTACACTAACCAGGAATATCTCAACTTGATACAAGTGAGTATTATTCTATACATCTATTTTAATAACTTTGAAAGTACATTATATGTCCATTGCTAATAAACTGTATCATGAGATATTTTGCCGAAAGAACCTTACTGGTTACAGTATGCAATTCTAATGATATGAGTCTTCATATTCACTAACATTTATTTAGCAATCACCCTATAGCACTTTCTATTTATTTATTTATCTACTTATTTATTTATGGTTAAACAGCTTTTCTGGGATAATCACTGCAAATGAGATTAGGATCTTTAATCTTAATTCCTTTAATTTTCTCACTTTACAACAAAACTTCATTGATAATAATGAGCCACAATAATAATTTTGAGTTGACTTTTACAGTGTTGCCATTCTGAATAAGGTAACTAAAGTACATTTCTGCCTCTCTGTATTTTGGGAATGCTTGAATCAAGAAAGAGGTATTTCTTGGCTTAGAAATGAATGCATAGTATAGCTTTGTTCAAATTCTACTGTAATGGGGTGTAAGTTTCTAGACTGCTGCTTTCCTGATGTCACAGGAGCTGGACCTATAGCTGTACATATATTGAAGAAATCCTTAGGGTCATACATATTCTTCTGTCATGATAATGCTACCAATAGTGTCTTGATTGCTTTTGACGATGGTTGCAAAATAGCCCAAAGAAAGAAGTTTAGTTTTGCTCACATTTCCCCCCTTAATTTGGGAGAGTGTTTTTATTTCACTTTTATTTGAAATGAGCTCCTGGGCTGTTATTATGCCATTTTATGTGGTTGTCATTTAGTAATCAATTTTATATTTTCCTCACACCAGTTCAACATTCCGCTCTTGACGAGCACCTTGTCATATATACTAGGCTTCTTGTCATACATTGGGAAACACTCTTCTATTTGTCTCCTAAATTTTCTTTTTCCCTTGTTAGTAATTTTGTTATCTCTATATCAATGTTCTGCCTGGTTGCAATTACAAGTTTTCCCAGCTGGGATCTTGTAGCATTTTCTCGGTCTCTGCAACATGCTGATCTCTGCTGATATGAGTTCCAATTGTTTCACCTCCGTGTTCTGCATTTTTGCCATTATTTGTTGAAAAGGAACAGTCAAAATTTGAAGGGGTAGAAGTTTGCTTTTTGTACATTTCACCTGAGACAAACTTCAAGTTGCTTAGATGCCTTCCCAGTGAGATTAATTCTTTTAAGTTGAGCTCTTCAAATGACTGCCTAGAGATTCCAATTTGAGTTTAATCTATAAAAATGTCAAAGACAAAAAGTGGTTAAGTACAAATCCTGCATGAGAAACTAATTGGCCCTGTACATGACAGCAAACACACAAAAAAAATCCTTTGTATGCAGTAAGTTGAAGACCTACGTGGGTGTGTGCACACATGTGTGTGGATATGCACCCTATACTGAGATCAGTGTCTTCATTATTATTGTCACAAATTACTACTGTTTCCTTGTCTATTTTTTTTGTTCTTTTGACAGTAAAGGTGTTCTTCTAAGAAAATAACTCTCAAATTGCGAATTAGAATAACCTGCACAGCTGGTTAAGGGAAAGAAATTTGTGAATCAATGTCAGAGGTAGACCTAGAAAATTTGCATTTCTAATAAGTTTCCAGGTAATACTAGGGTGAATGGCCAGAGAACCAAACTGCTCTAGGCCATGAGGTATTTGACATTAATGGATCCTAAGTTTCTATGTCCGTATCTCTAATATTTTAGAATATTATTTGAATGCTACTTTAGGCATGATGGTAACAACGAGAAGGGCAACCCCAGCCATCGATTACTCATAAGGACAAAACTCAAGAATTCAAAATTTTAAGTTACACATCCACACATTGCTTTCTATGAAAAATTTGGACGGATGATTGATTTGACTTAAAGTTTTATTTCTGATATAACATAGGTTGAAATGAAGAAAGATTTATCTACAGTATTCCAAAACATTATTTCAAAATAATAAAAAAGAAACCAAACACATACAGTGGAAGAAAACTTTAAAGTAATAGCCTAATTTGAAATGACATTAAGACAAGTTTGATTCTCTACTCAAAGGTCACTTTTATTTTTCAAGTTATCCAAATTTGACTGGTATTCCAGTTATAAATAGTTTTCAGATCTTATAAGGAAAAGTCAGGAAAAAATCTAAGCTAAAAGAATAAAAATGTAGGTTTTCTACAGGAGTATATTTTGGAGGCTAAAGAGTTAGAAAGTAAAGATTAATTCCTGGAATAAAAACAGACCCACAATTATTCATTCTCTCTGTAATGCAGGAGGTGCAGCTCAGGGATCTCAACTGATCATTTGGATAAGCTGAAAAAACCACAAGGAGGACTCAGTAGAGAAGATGTAGCTTTCATTACTCACATTACAGGGAATACTGATGGCAGATCAGCAAAGCAAGACTGCAGCTTCCTGAACCTTGTTTTAAGGGGACCCAGACAAATGGGGCAGTGTCTTGTGTGTGACTCTAAACTACATTACCTCAGTGTGTACATGTAGAGAGAAAAGGTCAAGAAGCAGTCTCACAGGACAAGGAGCTGCTCCCAAAAGGAGATAGGAAGGAAATTACAATCCATTTCCAAAGCAATACACAATCCTTCCGGCTGGGAGCCCTCTGGCCAGCCTTTCAGTAGGGGTTTGGAAGAGCCATGTCCAGTACTACACCATACTAAGAAATTTAAATTCATTAAAACAAGCTATTAAAATTTTAAGATGAATTGAAGTAATTGTTTTAAAAGCATAGTTATACTCACTATATTCATAGTTATATTCATTATATTAATATAAGTATCATTTTGGTCTTAAACAACTTGTATTATGATAATATGTGAAGCAAAATTTTGGAGAGAGAAAATGGCTTGAAAGGTCTTGAAAGAGTGTTTGAATAAGAGAATGTTTATTCTTGCGTTTTGGTTTCACAAATCTCAAATCTCAGACATGCAGTGTATTTCTTATAACAATGTCTAGTATAATTTAATTTCTTTCAATACCTTTTTTCTAATATCTGTTCTTTTTATAGTTTGACAGATATAATTACATACAATAAACTATATATTAAAGTGTACAAGTCAAATAGTTTTGCCTGTGAAATCGGCAAAACAATCACTGTAACTAACATACTCATCACCCCCATGAAGTTTAGCCTGACCCTTGGTAAACCCATCCCCCTCACCTTCCTTAATGCTCCTCGCTCCTCCACTGTTCCCAGGAAACCACAGATCTGCTTTCTGACATCCTGGGTTACATGACACTTCCTATAATTTTATATAAATGGAATCATACACTGGTATACTGTTTAACCTTTTATTAAAAAATACTGTTTGCTTATTTGTATGTTCATCCATGTTGTGACATTTTTTTCAGAAGCTCTTAGAACATCTTTGTATTCTCACATATTTCCTACCAATTTAGAGCATAAATGAAAAAAAAAGAAGCAATGTTTCTGTTACAAAGTCAGTTCCACAAAGTCTGTAATATAACAAAAACTGCATCATAACATCTATTTCTTTCACCTCACATCTTCTTTGAAAAAAAAATTCCCTAGCTCTCTTTTCTCAAGACCACCCCATCTAGGAACCAGTGCCCCACACAGGACTTGGAGAAGGGAATAGAGTGAGATTTCCTGAAATACTTTTCTTAAAACAAGCCCTGCCTGAAAGTAAAACATTCAAAGGCGTATATCAAAAACCAGCTAAAGTGCACTCACAATACTATAAAAGTACAGGAAAACTATTTAAAACACACATAAAGCTTTTATCCAGCCCAGGCCTCCCTGACGCTCTTCACTTCCCAACCTTCTTTTTTCTTAGTGGCCTATCTAGGTCTGGCCTCCAGAGTGCAGAACTTAACTCCCTGTGCTGGGCTCCCTCAGGTGTTTGCTAAGAGAGACCTCTGATAAGGAATATTAAAGCTGCAGCAAAGTTAACTGGGGATATCAAAAAATGTCTGGATGAGTTTCAGAATGGAATAGAAACACCTGAGATGGCTGTTTACACAATTCTGAATCAAGTTTGTGTATAGTTGCCCAAATTTCCTTTTGAAAGGGTAAGATGTTAGCCTAATTTCTAAATGAATATGTAGCTTAAGATTTCTCAGCCTATGACAAATTAAAAGCCAGTCTCCCTGTTATTAAAATTAAAGTTTGATTTTCAAATAAGTTAATATACTTAGAAATTAACTCTTGTATAACAGTGCAGAAGTGCATAGATAGAGTAAATGTTCAAATAAAGGTTTGAATTATTTTACTGATCTAACTTTGCTTTTAGAAAACCATTTTGTATGTATCAGGGGTTAGTCCCAGTGAAAAGATGATTTGGTTTATGAATTAAGTGATTTGGAAACAATTATATTCCAAATCAAGGAAGGAAACAGAATTGTTACTGGTTTTACAGTTAGTCATTGAGGTTTGCACTACAATTCTGCTGGGTGTCTAGTGAGAATGTTGGTGGGTCCTGAGAGTCATCATCCTTTATGCTATGTATGTATCTGTCTATCTATCTATCATCTATCTATCTATATCTATCTATCTATCTATCTATCTATCTATCTATCTATCTATCTATCTATCTATCATCTATATCATCTATCTGTCATCTATCTATCTATCATCTATCTAGATTTCTATTACTTTTTCTAAATGATGTTACCCATTCATTCCATTAGAAAAGTTTCAAAGTTATTGAAGTTTTGGAATCAGTGATCTTTTTTATCTCCAGATGTAGCACTTCATTCCTGAAAGGCTCTAGAGGACAAACTGAAATCATGTGAGTATACAAGGGATAATTTTATTTTTCCTGGTTTTCCACTGAAATACTTTGTTAAAGTCACTGAATAGCATACTTGTGGCATGCTTGGGTGGGAGGTGCGACTTCATATTATAATTTATGTGGTGATGCCCCTAAGGGTTGGACAGTACATGGCATGTGTAGGCCTGTGTAGCAGACCTTTCTGTATTCAATGTACCTCTATTCATAACCACAATGTCAGCTTTTTCTTGTATTATTATCAGCAGTCATTATATATTCTGACATATTTAATCCAAATGGCTTTCTACTTCTCACAATCAAAGAATAATAGAACAATATAAAATATCATAAAACATAACATCATCTCTTTCTATGTCATTACATATTCTCTTTCTTGGCCAAAACATCTCTTCAATATGATTAAATGACTTAAGAAATTATATTAGATTCAGTTCCCTGAAAGACCATCTACAGTAAATACAACAGTGGGTTTCAATTTAAATTAAAATTGATTGTATGCTTACTGGTTCTTCTGAGCTTTGAAACTGGAAAATTAAAAATTCACACATAGCAATTTTGATTTGCTTCTGAGAGAAGGTTCTTGATTTATATACCCAGCAGGCTGCCAATAGGTAAATAGAATGATGGGGAAAATATAAAAGTATTTGATTTAAGATGTAATCATAATTGTATGGATAAAACTGGAAGAAGAGATTATCTAATGGGCTTCTTAAACAATTGTATAATAGACTATTAGTTGTTGTTATTGTTTAATAAACAGTATTAAGAGTAACATGTCTTCCACTCTTCTTGAAATAACCCCATTTTACATATGGTATTTCAGTGTAATGTTCCAAGTGTCCAAATTACTCAGGTTGGGTGATAATTTATACCATCATCTTACACATTAGAAACTGTTTTCAGCAGCAGCCCAGTTAGAGCTTCAAATATTTGCAGATGGGTTAGTACCCCTTTATTCAAAAGTAAGTTTTTCCAGTGGTATACTGAGATAAAAAACCACCGAATTTAAATCATATAGAATCACTTTCAAATTTCATAATGACAGGTTTTCAATTAGTATTTAGGACCCTGTGATTCTAGTAGAATAATTAAGTTTTGATATGGTCATAATTTAAGTGGATATTGGACAGAATAAAATTTGTCTCCAACATAAACTCTGTCTAGATACTTTTCCTAACCACCTGATTGTACTTCTTTGAAACTAGGTTTTGTAAGATCTATTGTGAGCATACATGTGAAAATATATATTTATGTATTTGTGTCCAGCAGAAGTAATGCCTGCTTGACTGTGGTCCATAGAGCAATAATATGGGTATAGTAATTTATAGTTTTAATTTTAAAATTTCACCTAAGACATAATATGGTGTTCTTGAGTGTGATATGGTTATGTTACAGAATTACATGTTTATGACTTTGTAATAAAAAAAAGGGTGTTATTTGTGCCAGACCATGTATTTTCAAAGAACTGAACATGGACAGGAAAGCAAATAAGAAGGAAGATAAGACCTTTACCTCAGAGTACTATGCAATCAATTAGAAACAAAAGATTGGACTTAAGAATACTAAAAAAAATGATTATGATACTCAATTCATCCATAGAAAACTACGAGAGTTTTGTTAAAATACTTAAAATAATTCTGAAAAGTAATTATAAAAGCTAATTACCTACCTGGTACTTATATACTAGGCATTGTTTAAATCTCACCAAAAAATGTACTAGATACCTTTATTGTTTTAAATTACAGGTGGTGAAACTGAGGGACTTGTAGTTTCATTTTTTTCCTAGAGGTAATGCTTTAGAAAGTAGGAAGCAAGGACTTGAACTCACATTGTCTCACTTCAGAAGCTATACTTGAGCTCTGTACTCAACAGAACAATTGTGTCATGTCTTCTATAGGCTAAGAAAAACCTAGATATGTGAAAATTGATAGTTATAACTTTTATAACAAATTTATCAAAATCAAAGTCACTGGTGTATTTTTAACAAATTTATATTTTATCTTAAAAATCACAATGCTAACCCATATTCTGGTATGAAATATCTCACCTATTATTCATGATTGCTCAGAAATTATAGCCATTTGTGAATCATATTTAAAAGTACCAATAAATAATATGAAAGGAGTTGTTATTGTGTCAGTTATTCCCAGTAATTAACATATATCATTCATTCTTACTAGAACCTCTGAAGTTAGTGCTATATTTTTCCTAATTTTTACTGATAAATCACATAATTTCTCAGATTTTTTAAGGATTTCTAGATTCTTATTGTAGCTGACATGAATGTTAAAACTCATTAAAAATTAATAAATATTATCTCACATAAATATACAAAGAAACACATGATTTTGATAATATTATGCTGTTCTATAGCTGGTTATTCTTCCAACACAGAATATATAAATGTGGATATGTGGAGAAGAGCAGTATCCTCTCTTAAAATCTCAACTACCATGAATGTCAATCCTTTCTTCCTAGTATTAGTTCTGTAATTTATGGTAAGCCAACTATTATCATCTTCAAAAATAACCAACATATAATGTAAACTTAAATGCCTCACTCAAATTTATGTAATTTAATAATATTATAGTGTTGATTTTACGCACTAGTCTAATCTACCCCTCTTTTTTTGTTGTTGTTGTTTATCTGTTTAATTTTAACAAATGTTTAAAAGCTTAAGTTTCTTTCACTATTTACTTTATCCCACAGCACCCACTGTATTCTAGACTTTATTATTGTGTTCAACCTTATTAATTGGTACCACTCATATTTGTCATTAAAGACAATAATATTAAGCCAGGCATTGAGGGACAAATACCATATGATCTCACCTTTAACTGGAACATAACAACAGAAGAAAGCAAGCAAAATATAACCAGAGACATTGAAATTAAGAACAATCTGACAGCAACCAGAGGGGAGGTGGGAGGGGATAATGGGGGGAAAAGTTCAGGAACTACTATAAAGGACACATGGACAAAACCAAGGGGGAGGGTGGAAGCAAGGGAGGGAGGTGGGTTTGGCTGGAGTTGGTGGGGGAGTGGCAGGGGGAAAATGCAGACAACTGTAACTGAACAACAATAAAATAATTTAAAAATTAATTATTGAAAACTGAAAAAAATAATATTAATAAGCAATATCTTCTAATGCCCAATCCAAGCCTGGGGATTATAAGAAATGAGATGGGACAATTAAGTTATTGAAGTTGACAGTAGAAAAGAGCTCAAAATCCCTCATTTTGGGCATCCCTGTATATATTTCTTCCACAAGAATCAAATGTGCCTTTTTCAGCCTAGCTTCTGTTATGAATCAAAGTACACAGCAATTTTATTTAATAAGTTGTAGAATCTCAACTTGTTGAATGAGAAAATTGGTGCTTTGAGGATAGTACCTTGCATAACACCATGCAATTATGTGTATAGAGATCCAGGATTCAAACCCAGGTTTGCTCAATCTGGAATGTATATTCCACTGGTACCATCCCACTACTCATACCTTCCCTGCTGGTTTCTCTTTACTGCTCTCTACTGCCCATCTCCTTTAAGGCTTTACTTTGTTTTTTTCTTCTCTGTCTCACTCATATTCGGGATGAGAGAAGCAGAATAAGCCCTAACAAGAGGGGATGAAGGGTTGAGAACTCAGACTCTGTGTCCATGCCTTTCTCTCCACAAAATTTGTACATTTTTTCCCACTAAAAGGACTTTTCTGAAAGGGCACTTTCTGAAGGCTAAAAGAAGTTTAAACTCAACACTAGAAAGTTCTATTATTGTAGACCATGAGGGTGCTGTAAGGGTTTATTTTATAGATGGAATAAAATGAAAAAGAGCAGAGAAAAGATTTGTCTCAAAATGATACATATAGTAAATGACGGAATTGAACGGATGATCTAAGTCTTCTGAGCCTTATACCCACACTATCGTTTTCAAATTATAGGGATATTGAATGAGTTAAAATTCTCAAGATGATTTGAGCTGTTACATGTCAGCAGCATTAGATAACAGTAAATCGCATACTGAGAAAGTTGTTCCTATTTCAATTGATTACAATCCTTTATTGCAAAAATCTCACTTTTAAACTAGTATGTCTTTTAATCCCACTTAAGTGTCTCTCAACCTTGCTTTCCTGTATTGAAAAGCATATAGTGAATGATACAACAAACACCTATGTCTTTCCATACACTGCAAAACAAAATATTACTGTAATGCAGTTGAGGAAATGAGCTTGTCTTAGTCCTTTCAGGCTGCTATAACAAAGCACCACAGACAAAGTGGTTTATAAGTGACAACTATTTATCTCGCATTCTCCTGGAACTGGAAGTCTGACATCAAGATTCTGGCAGATTCAGTGTCTGGTAAGAGTCTTCTTCCAGCTTTGTAAAACAGAAGTCTTTCCACTGTTTATTCACATGCTGGGAGGGGCAAAGTTTCTTTCTGAGATCTCTTTCAGAAGGGCACTAGTCCCATTCGTGAGAGCTCAGTCAGTATGACCTAATCACATCTAAAAGGCTGCAACTCCTAATACCATTCATATCGAAGGGTTTTTTCAAAACATGAATTTTGGGGGAACATAAAAACTCAGCTCATAAAATAATTCTTCCTTGATTTTTAACCTCCTTCCTTTCAAGTGGCATTTACTAATTACAATGTGGTGATTTCTAATTAAATGTATTTTTCATAGTTTTATGGACAAATGTATACATCTATATGAACTATAGATGCACATGTGCAGTCAGCATAGTGTGAAGTAGTATGCATAGTTTTACCTGTTTTTCTATTCTTTAATGACGAGATATTATTATTTTGCGTTTTTTAATTATTCTTAAATTATATTGCATCATTCTTCTGAAAAACTTTTTAGCTCAATTATTATGTTTTTGATAATAACATAATGATCATCTGATCATGTTGTATGGCCTTCATTTTTATTTCTGTATATTCCTTACTTGTCCATTATTAATATGTATTTTATTGTTTGCAGGTCTGCTTTTTTTGTTATTACAAATCAAGCTACTATGGACATTTATGTTCAAGTTCAATGGGCTATTCTGAGTATTATGATGAAATCTCACAGCTTGTTACTCCATCTGGACTAGGATGTAAATCATCCCTTTGTCTAGTATATTCATGCTGTACACTATACCTACTCATTAGTCACTTAGCAGCTTTCTCTGCTACCAGATCAACTATTGCAGCATTGCAGTGTTTGTGTCTGTGTCCATGTAACCTTTATTTTACTTAATAATGGCCCCAAAGCTTGAGAGTAGTGATACTGGCAATGAGAACATGCCAAAGAGAAGCTACAGATTTCTTCCTTTAAGCAAAAAGGTGAGAGTTCTCAAATTGAAATCATTATTCGTGGTTTCAGACACCTACAGGGGTTTTGGGATATATCTCCCATGCATAAGGGGGGATGTAGGCTACTGTACCTGTGTTTTGACATTTCATTTTACTAGTGTGTTTTATGTTTGTATTATCCCTGGCTCTAAAACTTTATTTTTATATTCAATCATTATAATTCTATTCAAAGAATTTACTCTCATCAGGTTTCGAATTCTTTGTTTAATTAATTGTTCTTTAGAAGTAAGTATATAGAGAAATAGGCAATCCATCACAGATTCCCAAATGGATTTTAAAATGTTTTTATCCTACTGAACTTTTAACAAAAACTGAATGCTGTTTTTTTTCTTTGTCCACAGACAACCAAGGCATATAGGAACATACATGCATGTTAAATCTACCAGCTCCACAATCAAGCAAGAATGTGTAGATAGCTCAGCAAAACTCTCTTGCCACTCCTGGATGGATCATATTTACCTTTGCAAGTGGACAAATTGAGTTGTTTGGCTCTTGTTAACAGTGACTTACCGTTATAAAAAAAATACCCATCCAACTGCACCAAAAACAATGCAGATTTATTTTTCTAATGGGCTTCATTTTGTCTGCAATTACTGAATGCATATATGTTTATTGTAAGCAGCATCAAAATTATTTTTGTTGAAACACCATCAAGAACAAAATCTTCCCTAACTGTCTTTGATTAATTTAAATTAACCTTAGAATGATGTTTCTTTTCACTTGTCCATTCCAAAATTACTTCAGGTCTTGATCATTATCCCTGTGGGTTTTTAAACATCTCCTAGCCTTTTCTGATTTCCAGCAGAAAATGTTGAAGTTTTTTTTTCAAGTAATTTGTTTTGTATTGTTGTTCAATTATAGTTGCCACCATTTCCCCATCATTACTTTCCTTTGCCCTACCCACCCCCACCTTACATATTATATCTTCACCCCCACCCATTGTCTTTGTTCATGGGTCCATTACACACATTTCTTGACAACTCTTCCCCTTTTAAATACTAATATTATATTTTAAACTGACACATTCTCCAAATCAGTACCTGCTAAAGAGTTTAATTGGCAAGACACAAAAACACAGTGCCTGCAAGATCTGGCTCAAAATCAGATTACAAATTGGTTGGGGAGCTGAGAGTAGAATTTAGAACTATTTCTTTTTCTCCATCTTTTCTTATTCTAAAAAAATAATTGTATTAAGATAAGAGGAGAAATAATTCTAGATTAACTCTAGAGTTCTGCCCTTCTCTAAAACTTTTAGATCTCACAGAACTGATCTAAATAATTATTTGTCTTCATTTATGTGTGTTTTATGTTTATTAATTTTAGTTTTATTGTCAAAACAAAAATATATAAACTAAATATATGAACCTTAATACCTTTCCATTTTATGTACAATTAAAGAATTTGGCAAAATATAAGTATAATAGGGAGGTAATGAACAAGAAAATGAAATAGCCACAAACTAGAATATATTTTTTAAAATAAATTCATTACAGGGGACACAAATTCAGTAATTTTATTTATTTTTATTTTTAAAGATACTATTTATTTTTATTTTTAGACAGAGGGGAAGGGAGGAAGAAGAGAAGGAGAGAAACATCAACATGTGGTTTCCTCTTGCGTGACCACCACTTGAAACTTGGCCTGCAACCCAGGCATGTACTCTGACTGGGAATTGAACCAGCAACCCTTTGGTTCACAAGTTGTCACTCAATCCACTGAGCCACACCAGCCATGGCTCCAGTAATTTTAATTTTCTAAGAAATAATGCATACGCATATGCCTAATAACAGCATGCATGAGCATACAGGAAATAAAGAAGCAAGGGAAAAGTATCACAAGCCTATGTTTGGAAAACTGCCCATTCCTTCATTTCCTTCTTCAAATCCTTGGTTTAAATAGCACAGCAGAGGCTAATGTACATATGTGTTGTTCTACAAAGTAAACTTAGTAACATATTGAAATATATCCTCAATACTCTATTATGCATGGTTAGCTGTGGCCAAGCATCACTAAAGTTAGTTTTAGGACAACTTTTTGTGCATACAGTTTACTTTCCTAGAGTTGAAGAAGAATTCAGTGTCATCTACTAAATTGTTGTTCGTTCACTTATTTTTTAAAAATTTAATCTAAATCATACTCTTACTGACCAGGTGAGCTGACATTTTCAGTCCCCAGACTGGCCTAGAGATCTTGGTGTGTTAGAGCAAAGAGATATACCTAAGTGCATTCGCCAGTTCAGACCAGACTAGAACCACAATAATTTCCCTGAAATTCTAACCACATAAGACATACTAACTCCATCAGATAATTAGAATCTCTTTATTTGCTGGGACAAGTCAGATTTGCCAATTTCTTCCTATATACCCTCTGTAGAAATATCACCATTCCTTCTACATTTACTGAGAATTCCATACTTGCCACTGAGTATCTACCAAGCAAATATTCCCACCCCAAGCACCACAGTTCCCCTATGTGATGAGATCTAGGGGACATTTTCCAAAGAGGAGGGGAAAGGAGGCCAGACCAAAAACTCAGACACCACCTCTCCTCCACATATATATATCACAAAGTAAAATGTTTCTTCAAATGTCAGTTAGACAAATATTCACTTGGAAATAATAGCCAGGCATCAAGGGTCACTGGGTAATGATGTAAATTAACTTGTAAATACTGATACAGCTAGCTTACAGGAAAGCAATAACTCTATGAGATTACATGTGTTTCTACTTATTGAACCTTTTTTAACGTATTAAGATTTCCACAAAATATAACCCTAGAAAGCTGCCACTTTTTTTCATTGATGCTATTCAATAGCAGTTATAAAATTTGCCTGTGTTTATGATTCTGAGAGAATGACAAACTTTTGACAAAATCTTTATATATTTTTAAAATGCAAGTCATGAAAATTACAAATTGCCTTTTTAAAAGTTTGAATTTTACTATGTTATATCTGAGAAGAAAGATAGTATAATGGTAAATATATTAACAATAATGTAGTTTATAAATTGAGATAATGTTAATATTCTGATTGTGCACATGCTCCTAAATATGGAGAAAAAAGAAAATAATGTGGAAAGACAATGTTCAGAAAAGGAAACCCATAGTCAAGACACATATGCAAAGATTCTCAGTATTAAATAGAACTTTTAAGCTACTAATTCTTATTAGACTACTGACATAAAAAGAGAAAAATTAGATTTTTACTTCTGTAAGGGTTTGATTTATTATAGACTTTAGGTAGTAAAATAAAATCTAAGATAATTGCATTTTTAATTTCTGAAGATAAAATGAATATATAATATTTAGCTTCTTTGTAAAATAAGATTTATTCAGAAAGTAAAATATGGTAATGACAACATAAAATTTAACACTTTAATATTGTTTCTACTGTTTTGTTCACTATTTGGAGGAGCAGCTGTATATAAATTCAAACTCACATGAGCACTTTCTCTGAGTTACTAGTATAATCAGTTTTTGACTGAGTCAGCTCAATAAGGAGTGGGTTTATTATTGAAACAGAAAATTCTTAAATTCTCTAGAAGTTAGGGTACTATAAAGTTAAATAATAAAGAGATATGTTTTTAACTTATTAAATTAAAGTTAAGAAAATAAATCTTAATATCCAGTTTATGAGAATTAAGGAAAAGAGATTATCTCACTGAAATGAGAATTTTATATATTAAAACTTCCTTAAAAATTCTGACTTCTTAAGTGTAATAAATTAAATTTAGAATGCATTTTAACAAAAGAATACCCCTTTGGAGAAACTTTGAATAGTAAATGAACAAAAAAAATACTAGCAGAGAAGAATCAGGAGGATAAAAAAACCTTGAATATACATAAATCATTGAATCAAGTATCAATTTCATGTAATAATTTATAATTAAAAATTACTTATATCACCAAGTAAGGGACTAGTAAGATGTCAGATAAAGAATGAACATGCAAGTATAAACTATTTTAATAAAATTGTTTTATAAGCAAATGTATATACAGTTATTGTTTATTTTCTAAAAGTATAGAGAAAATTATTGAAGGATGGGTATCAGGGGACTAAATGGTGAAGGAAAAAATACATTAATTTTTCAAATGAATGAACATAATTGTATAACTATAATACCAGAAGAACCTCCAAAAAGAAAAGATAATCAGTAAAAGTGCAAAGGAAAATTATATTAATTTCAAACATAATCTTAACGGTTTAATGAGAATTATTAGGGAGTCAAATATATCTATTAAAACTGCAAAGTCATAAAAACACAATCCATCATACTCTGAATATTCCAAAATAAAGCCACATAAGAATTATTTTCTTATGTTATAGTTAACCTGAATTGTGTGTTAATTCTATTTAAAAAATGAGCTTTGTAAAGAGGTTCCAATGTATTTTAGAGTAAATAGCAAACAGTTCATTAAACTGGTGACACATCAGCATTCATACAGGTCTCACACAGAAATTTCACCTTCATGAAGTAACCTAAATTTAAAACATGTCTATTATAACAATATACACAGAACCTTTTCCCCACCTCTAAATCCTAAACATGAGATTAGCCTTCATGCCTACAAGTGATTTGTAATGATATTCGTAGCCTTTTGTCTTCTTTTCCTTTTTTTTTCACCTCTCTCTCTCATTATAGTGGCTTGCACGCTTTCTTTTTTGAAGACAGTTCAATACATTTAATACATTGCATGCCAACTGAGAATATTTTATGTACCCAGCAGAGATGAGGGATAAAATTAATGCATACAATTTTTGTCACTTTAAAAACTCATGAAACTTTTGAAATAAAATATTTACACTTCTGATATTATTATCAGGTGGCACTATACAGTGAAGAGTTAAGTAATTATATGAATACTAATAAATACTAATGGAAATAAAGGAAGATAGGTACCTAGAGAGAACTTAAATTTCTCTAATTTTAAGATAAAACAGTATTGAGTTTTTACAGTATGGGTTTCTTTTTTCTTATGAAATCCTAACAGCTATAGGTAAAACTTGATAGTAATAAATATATATGTATCTTTAACTTTAAATACATATTTTGAGAACATTTATACAATGAGCAAATTAGCACTTTAATATACACACTAAATATAAAGCAATATTTTTACATTGACAATATTTTTAAAAATAGGTACTAAAATCTGGTAATGAGGAGAATGTTAAAGGTTAAAGAGTGTTTTCATATTTCTTTCTCAATATTCTATTTCTATATTGTTATGTATTAGTTTACTTGGACCAAAACTCAAATGTCCAAATTTAAAGTTGTTGTGACTCTGTGGCACCCATTCCATGAATAATCCCAGTGACATAAAATGTTCACAATCAGATTCCTAGTCTCCCACAAATTGTGTGTTCTCTCACAAACCCTGAGGGGCATAAGTGCACTGTGTATGCTGTCTGCCTCCCCACTCTCCACCATATGCAGGCTTGGCCAGCCTCCCAGTGGTGAGGGGAGTGACAGGCACCATCCCATCTCTCACTAAAAATGCCTAGAAGAACAAGATCAGCACCATTGTCCAGTAGAAACAAAAACATAAATGTACTATATATGTAATTTTAAATTTTCTAGTAGCAACAATAAATGATTTTTAAAAAGATACAGTTAATTGTAATATATTTTATGTAACTAATATCAACCAGTAAACAATATAAAATATTGAGAAATTTTGCATTATTTTTATTTTTACTATATTTTCAATACCCAGTGTATTTTCCACACACAGCACATTTCAGTTAGGACCAGCCACATTTCAAGGACTCAGGGCATTTGTGCTCAGTGGTTACCATATCGAAAGTACAGATCTAGATTGTTCCCCTCTCCACCTCCTGGCAGCCAAGGCTCCTTTAGTAAGACTCTGCTGGTTGGGACTTTGTTGAATAAGTAAAGCAGAGGAAAATATCTACTGAATTGTATTAAAGCATGAGCTGTGGGGATTCCTGTAATATGCTGGCTTTCGGCACAGACTTTTCCACATGAAAGATGACGTTTTAGCTGTCTACTTTTTGTTCCTTTGAAGCTTACTTATTTAATTAAAGTCTGTGTTCCGATTTTGATTTTTCCCCTCCCTGTTGCTTCTTTTAGTCTGATATCCTTCCAAACAATACTATAATTATATTTTAGAAGAAAGACAAAATCCAGTTACTTGAATCTGAAACATTCCTGTACAATACATAATGAATATTTGGATTAAAGTGAAAAACTAACCATAGCCAATACTTAAATTTTATTTATAAATATCAGACATATAACATAATTTGGTACAGAGACTATTCTTTTCTCATAATAAAACAATTATGCTGAGATTTGAGGTACATACTCTGGATTAGTGCGCAGGTAATTAATTGCAACTCTGAAATTTCATTCGTTCTTCCACTCATTAACTGTCTCTTTTATTCATTCATTCTTTTAACAAATATTTATGGAAGCAGATGATGTTCAAGGAAGACTGAGATAGAAAGATGAATACCAACAAAGTTTATCTAATTCGGGGATTTTTTTCCTAGAGAATTTGTGTCATATACATGTATAAGTTATAAAACCAGTATCACTTGATTGCTGTAAAGAAGATTCTTGTAATTTAAAAAAGCAAAGTGGTAATTGCTTGTGAAAGAGGTGCCGAATGTCCAAGATTTAAGGGACAAGACCTTTAATTCCTAAAAATATGGACACAGAAGATTACAGGGAAAAAAGTACATAAAGGCTGAAAATGACAAAACATGATTTTGAACCCTAGACTGATCAGTGTAGCTGGAACATACTAGTTTTACACTGTGACAGTGTTATTTAAGTGCTAGCCAACTGAGACTTTCTGGATTTTACTGACCCACCAACACTTTGTCACCTGGCCTCCAACTTGTGAGTGGGGCACTTTTTTAAGACACATGGTATGAGATCTGGAAGTAGAACAATGTTAATTGGCCCTTGTGGGGATTTGACCTTTAGCCTTGACTTCATTAGCACCAGACTCCAAGCAGCTAAGGGGCCTAATTGAAACTGGCTTAAAGTAAAGACCTTTGTCATTAACCTCTTAACCCTTTTGAAAGAGAGAAAAAAAGAGACAGGCAGAGACAGAGATAGACAGAGAACAATAGCAAAAAACAAATAAATGTCCTAATAATAGTACTCTATACAAAGTATCACATAAACAGTCCATCTTTATATGCCCTTATTAACATTTTAAATATATCCAAAGAGACAGTGGTTACATATGTATGTGTTCATTCAATGACTGGATCAAACCATTTGCATTCAATGTTTTAGAAATTTATTTTTTATTAGAATATATAGATATAAAATATTATGTTATTTAGGGTTCAGGAATGTCCCTAACTAGCACAATTTTCCCTGCCCTATTAGCTCAGTTAAAATATAATATTTTTTTGTTGTTGTTGTTAATTCATGCATAACTGAGATCTTCAAGAAACACACTTCAGCTACTATTAAAAAACTAGATTTGGTACAATTCTTAAAACTTCACATGATGTAATATAAAGCTTCACATAAAAGTAATAATTTCTCCATCTTTCTAGTCTGTTTCTCCAGGAAAATAGTAAATTGAAATACATTTTAACAGTTTATCTTAACTTTTCTGTATCATGCTAGCATTCATGAAATGACCACTGTATTAAAATACACATTTAAATAGCACAAACAAGGTCATTTTTACTGAGATTATGGTTCCTTAAAAAATAAAACTATTTACATAGACAATTTATTTTATGAATGCTTTAAAATACCACCACATGAACCATAAAATGAAAAGATCGTATGCTGAATTTTTCAAAGATTGGGTTTTTAATAGTAACATCAAGAATAAAAGACATAGTACCACACGTGCACACTAAATATTGTGAAGGCAGCCTGTTAGTTTTCTCATTGTTTAGGAAAGGTTTCCCAAACAACTGCAACTTTAGAATATGAATAGTTATTTTATTTACAAAAAAGGATAAAGTAAATAATTTGGAATCTAGACATTGTTAGTATATGAGAATAAACATTTATTAAAGAAACCACATATATAGTTCTTTTGTCTAAAATTAATCAGAATGTGCAAAAATTTTTATTAATGAAACCAAAGCTTGCTTTATTGGTAAGAAGTATGGCAGGCCTTCTCTGGTATTTTCTTCAAACTGCAACAATACAATATTTATCAAGCTATAAAGATTTTAATTTAGTTTTTCTTTCAAAACTTTTCAATATGTGACATAATAATAGGGTTGAAATAATTTTAATATAACATTTTATCACAAATTGGACTTTAATAAATTTGCTATATTTATCTTTTCAATTTTTATTGTCTCATGTGTTTATTGGAGGATGAAGTTCAAATGATTTTTTTCCTTTAGTAATTCTTTCCCTGCTTAAAATGGAGGTGAAATATTTCATGAAGTGTCTGCAGCTATTCCTGAGATCTGGCACTTGATCTAACTTCTGATTTCTGACTGACTCATGACGTTGAGCACCTTTTTTGTGCTTATTTGCCATTCCTCTATCTATGTCTTATTTGGTAACATTTATTCAAATCTTCTGCCCAATTAGCATCTTGTTTGGTTGTTTCTATTATTATTGAATTATAAGAGTTCTTTATATATCCTAGATGAATGTCCTTTACATATACAGGGGGAACAAAAAGTCAGCTTACAGTTGTGAATACATGAAACACATGTATTCTCATATTATTCTCATATTATTATTAGTTATGGGACTATTTCCCATACAAAAAACTGTAAAACTATTTTTCCCCACACTGTATGTTGCAAATATTTTCTTTAGTGGCTTGCCTTTTTATTTTCCTAACATAGCATTTTAAAGACATTTTTTATTCTAACGAACTCAGATTTATCATTTTGTTGTTGTGGCATTTAGAGAATCTATGCTTAATTCAAGATCACAAAGAATTCCTCATATTTTTTCCACAAGTTCTATATGCCTATACAACAGTTCTAGAGATTCTATGTACATTTAGGTTTATGATGAATTAAGTTAACTTTGATTCCAGTTAGAAATGTAGATGCTCACATTTTTGTTTGATTGTATATAAACATCTAATTGATCCAGCATAATTTGTTGAAAAAAGTATTTATTGCCTATTGAATTTTACTGGCACCTTTCTGAAAAAAATCAATTAGCAATATATGTGTTGGCCTGTTTCTGGACTCCCATATCTGTTTCAGTGATCTAGACAATAACACACTCACCAAAATTTTGGAGCTTTACTGTAAATTTTGAAAGTAGATAATATGAGTCATTATTTTTTTTTCAAATTCATTTTGGCTTTCTGAGATATTCTGTGTTTTCAAAAAAATTAAAATCACTTTGTCAATTTTATAGATAAGAGCCTTCTGAGATTTTGATTGAGATTGCATAGTTTCTGATCCATGAGTACAATATTTCTATTTATTTGGATCCTCTCTAATTTATCTAAGTACTATTTTATAGTCTTCGATGTAGAAGTTATAGTCAGGTTTAGTTAAATTCATCCTTATGTACTTCGTATTTCTGATGCCCTTGTAAATGACCTTTTTTAAAATTTCAATTTTCAAGAATTCATTTCTAGAAATGGACATATGACTAATATTTTCAGTGACTGTGATTCCTTCAACTTTCCTTAATGCATGTCTAAGTTATCATAGCTTTTTAAGGTTCTTTAGGACTTTCTACATAGATGATCATGGTATTGGAAAATAAAGACTATGTTTATTTTTTCTGTGAAATCTGTATATGTTTTATTTATTTACAAGATGAAAAGAAAAGGTGAGATTATGCGTCCTTCTCTTGTGTCTGAGCTTACAGGAAAACATTTGGTCTTTTATTTTTTAAGAATAATTTACTTGTAGGTTTCATAAATATGCTTTTATCAGATTCAAGATATTTTCTTCTGAAATATGGAGATTTTTGAAAATCAAAATAGTAACTGGATTTTGTTGAATATTTGTGTCTATTTATTAGAAATTATATGAATTATTTTATTTAATATATTTATATGTTAATTTTATTGTTTTTCAAATGTTAAGGTATCTTTTCATTCATAGGTTGACCCTACTTGGTTGTGGGATATTATCTTTTTAATGTATTTCAGAATTATACTTGTTAATATTTTGGTAAGAACACTTGCATTTGTGTCTCTGAGGGATACTTGTCTTGGTTATATTTTCTTCTTTTGTCTGAAAAGTTTGTGGTCAGGATAATGCTGGCTTATCAAGGTATTTTTTTAATGATCTCTTCTTTATTCTATGGCAGAATTTGCATACAATTGTCATAATTTATTTCTTAAATGTTTGATAAACTTCTACAAAGACAACTTGACATGTAAAGGGCTTGATATTTATTTATTTATTTAATGAGAAAATTTCAATTTCTTTATAGATCTGGGACTATTTTGATTATCCACTACTTTTTTAATGGCCTTTGGCAGTTTATGACTTTTCTTCTAATATGTCAAATACATTGGCACTATATTATTTATATTATTGACTTCTAGTTCTAATGTCTATAGATTCTGTAATCTCCTCTTATCATTTCTCACATTTATTAATTTTATTTTTCCCTTGAAAAAAAACTATTTTTGTTTTATTTTTCTGTATTTTATTTTATTCCCTTGAGTTTTCTCCAATCTGTTTTAATATTTCCTTTCTCACTGAAGTGAGCTTAATATTGTTCTTTATTTTTAGATTCTTTACATGTCAAGTTGAGCATTTATTTGAATTACTTATCTCACTCTACCATGAGAATTTTATTATGCTTGAAGCATGACTTTAATGGAAGTTTCCAAATTTTAACATATGACATTTTCAGAGGAGGAGGGGAGGGGGATAATAGGGGAAAGAAGGGGAAAGGTCAAGGAACATGTATAAAGGACACATGAACAAAGATAAAGTGGGATAGAACTGAGGGTGGGGGTTGATGGGGTGGGGGAAAGTGGTAGGAGAAAAATTGAGATAACTGTACTTAAACAACAATAACAATAAATAAATAAAAGAAACAAGCAGCAAAAACATGATATTTTCATTTTTCAGTTCATTTAAATTTTTTCTTAATATACCTTTTTGACATGGATTATTAAAATATAGTTTATTTTCAAATACATGGAAAGTTTTCAGATATCTTTCTCTAATTGATTTTCAGTTCAATTCCTTCGTGGCTGGAGACTAAAAATGATTTTCTAAGTGTTTAAAATATTTGATTTTTGTAATAATTATTGAGATTATAGTTTGCATAACACAAGTATGCCTATACATTTGCCTATCCTTTTATTTCTACTACATTTTGCTTCATGCATATTGAAGTTTATTTATTCTTCCAAATAATTAAGATTGCTATGTTCCCTTGATGTACTGAAATAGTTGTTCTTATGAAATTCTTTGTTTCTTCTGGTAATATTTTTTTTGACTTTTACATCGACTTTTATTAAAAAGTCACTCCAGCATTCTTAGGATCTGGAATTGTATTACATATTTTCATTCTATACCTTCACTTTTCAAGTAGTTTTCAGATAATGTATTTTAACATTTGTTTTAAATATATTTCTCCATCTTCCTTTGGTTTGCATATTTTCTGACACTATACTTGGATTTATTTCTGGGTTACTCATTTCATTCCTGCTGGTCTCTTGGCTATTCATGTGCTGATATTATAATGTTTAATGATAGAATCTTTGTATGTTTAAAGTCTGGCTGGACTTGTCTTTCTTTATAGTACTTTGGTTCCTCCACCCCTGACTTTCCCCCAAGTAATTCCTTGGCCGTTCTTACATGTTTGTCTATCTTGTGAATTTCAAAATTAATATATCTAACTCCATAACAAAGCTTGGTGGTATCTTTATTAAAATGACATTAAATGTATAAATTAACTTAAAGAGAACCGATGTTTATAATGTTGAGTTATCCTATCCAAGAACAAGAAATGTCTTTTATTCATCTAAGCCTTTTGTTTTATTTTTGTTTTTACTTTTAAAAGCAATTCAAAGTTTGAAACTTTCCCCACATAGGTTTTACATATTTCTTATTAAGAGTTAAAATTGTATTTTGTAGCATTATTTTAAATGGTATTTTTATACACCTATATTCTCTGATTGGTTACTATTTAGCTTAAGAAAGCTTTTATACTGAATTTATATTGTACTACTTCACTTTATTTTTTTATCGATTGGGTTAATGCTATTAATTAATTACTGTTCTATGTACTTTCTTATATACTATCATATCATATGTAAATACAGATAATTTACTCCTTTGGTACCAATTTGTATGCCTTAAATTGATTCCTCTTATCAAATTAGATTGGCTAAGAGATCTAGTACAATATTAGATACTAGCACAGTTAAGTGTACATTGTTGCAGTGCCTCTTTGATCTTAATAGATGTATTTCTTGATTTTGATTATACTTCAGGACATTAAATATGTGTATGTGTATAAATTTAATATATAACAAATATATTTATATATTATTTTATAGTTTTATTTATATATTAATAGCAAAGATCATCACAAAATTTTTATCTTACTATCCAAATGCCTGTTGGATGTTTAACACTTGTGGAGATAACCATATAATATACATAATATTTTTGTTACATTTAGTAATATTATTATATGAATAAATTAGTAGTGAAATAAAACCTACATGATCATATCATATTCTTTTTTAGTGTATTTAGATTTTGTCTGCTAATATTTTACTTAATATATTAACTTCCATATTCTTGAGTATTTTTGGACTGTTGTTTTTCCTGCTTTCATTATCACTTTTAGGTGTAATGGTAAACTTATTCTATAAAGGGAATCAAGATTTTCTTCTTTCATTTGTAATGTTCTGGAAATTTATAGCACATTGGGACAGCGTCATCTTTAAAAGTTTATAGAATTTCTTTTTTGAAATTATTTGAACTTTGTTCTTTTATGTAGAGTAGTTTTTTAAGTGCCCATCAGTCAATGAATGGATCAAATAACTGTGGTACATTTACACAATGGAACACTATGCAGCAGAAAGAAGGAGCTCCTACTCTTTACAACAGCATGGTTGGAACTGGACAGCATTATGTTAAGTGAAATAAGCCAGGCAGCAAAAGACAAATACCGTATGATCTCACCTATAAGGGGAACCTAATCAACAGAACAAATAAGCAAGCAGTATATAATCAGAGACATTGAAATAAAAAAAAAAAACTGACAGTAACCAGAGGGCAGGGGAGAGAGGGATAATGTGGAAAAATAGTGGAAGGGATGTCAAAGAACATGTATGAAGGACATATGGACACAGCCAAAGAGGGTAGGATTGAGGGTGAGAGGTTGGGATGGGTAAGGAAGGGGAAAGTGGTGGAGGGAAAATGGAGACAACTATACTTAAACAACAATAAAAAAATAAAACATTAAAAAAACTTTATTCACAGGGTAATGATTTATCTATTTAAGCTTTCTAACTCTACCATGGTCATTGGTTATCTGTGTTCCTCTAGAAAAGTATTTGATTTCTAAATATTTGCAAATTTATTTGCATAGAGTTCTTTAGATTATTTTTTCTGATTTCTCCTTTTTTAGTGGTTGTTTATGTAGATCCAATTTTTAATTTCATGTTATTCCTCTCCTACCTGAAGATATTATGTTAAATTTTCTTAGAGTATATTTCCTGCCTTTTGGAATATTTGTAAATATAATATTTATAATAGGATGACAACTTTTTTATTTTTTGGCTTGTCAGTTTATTAAAGATATTTTATATTGACTATATCATATTGTATCAAATGGGAAATCTCTTCACTAAATCTGTGTTAATTTGTTGTTTTTGTATGGCTACTTTTAAGTTATAAAGTAATCTCTATGTTTTCAGTGATTTAATATGGTGTACTTTGGGAAGATTTTCTTTCTATTTATACTACATAGGATTTGTTTGTGCTTGACTCTATACAATGATATTTTTTTATTAAATCCATACATTGTTTACTATGCTTTTCCAAATATTTTATTTTCCAAATATTTTATCTTAAGTAGATCTTTATTCACTTGTTTGTTGGACTTTTTAATTTTTTATACCTTTCTTTATATATTATTTTTTGGGGGTCATTTTACAGCCATGTCTTCAAATTATCTTCTATTTTCATATCTGCATTGTCTAATAGTCTGTTAATTAAAGTTTGTGAATTTTGTCTTTAATATATCATTTATCTCTATGAATTCTATAATATTTAAAAAATATTTTCCACTTCTTATTTTTTTTCAAAATCTTTTCCTGGAATATGGTGAGCTGTTATACTTTGCTCCTTTTCACACACAAAAAAATAAATAAATAAAATAAGCCATTATCATACTAACGAAGTCTCTCCTAAAAATGAAGTGGCCTAATGCAAACTTATTGAAAGCAGGAATACTTGCACAGTCAATAATATTGTACCAGCTTTTTATACAGGCAGATGGTAGGCAGGTTAATTGTGGTAATCATTTCACAAATACATAGATACATGTGGAATCACTATGCTATTCACTTGAACCTAATATAATATTGTATTCCAAATGTATTTCAATTAAATTTTTTCATTTTAAATATCTTTCTGGAAACTAATAAACTTTCAGCAGTTTCAATCTTTCCTCATTGCCACCAAGAGAAGCTTAGTTCCACAGAAATTAAAAGTAAGTTAATTTCCTTAGGGTAATCTACTTAAATAAAAATACATATATTATAATTATATAAGGGTGTAATAGAGTGGAACCTTGGCTCTTGAACTTAATTCATCCTGGAAGTCTGTTTGAGAAATGATCTGTTCAAAAACCAAATCACACCTGAGCGGCTTATAGTCATACGAGCACTCGCATGCAAGAGTGGTCTGGTGGAGACCTGAAGTTTTGTTTGATAACCAAGACTTTTATTCGTGAATAACTAGGTTGAAAACTGAATTGTTCAAGATGGAAAATGTTTGAGAACCAAGGTTTGATAGTTTTCAACATGAAGTTAAGCTTTTTAGCTATAATATTATACATTATGATAAAAGACAATCAGAATTTATATTTCTGATTTGCATAACAAAATTTTCTTTAAGTTCAGAGCCAAATAAAATCCAAACATCTATCATATAGCAATAATTTGGTTTCATTGTGATTCCAATTCAAATTGCAAATATTCAAGTGATTTTCTGACCCAGTCTAACCACAAAACAATTTTGATAAATTCTCAAATTTAACCTGAAGTAAAATTATTCAAAATGTATGGGAACTTTGACCCAACTTATTCCAATTTGAGAATGGGTTTTATACTATGCATTGCAAATCAAGGAAATATTTCTTATGAAAGTTCTCTACTATGCCTTCTTCCATGAAAGTCAAGCCTAGGTTTAACAATTGGAAGAAAGGGTCAAATGTAAAACACGTGTCTTGTCATCTCTTGTAAATGATGCAAATGTACTTCTCTTAGGTCAGAGCTTAGATGTGACCATTCACCATACATGGGCATTATAGAGGCTGTATCTTAAAAACTTCAGAAAATTACTCATTAGTCTTCTGCTCTGTGGCATAACAAAATAGTTGAATTTTCAACTTTCTCTGACAACTTTAACTAGGAATACACAAATTTGAATGAAAATTTGAGTTCTTTAAGTCAGTTTATTTTTTAAAACATACATATTAGATTCAGTGTGTTACAATTGCAGCAAAAAAATGAGGCTAAAATAATTGTCCTTCAATACTTCCACTATTTTAAAGCAGTTGCCAATTCTCAATGTAAAGTAAACATTAAACCTTTTACTCTTCTTTTGTTATAAAGAAGTAGTAATTTGTAGTTATTTCTTAACTACCCCCACAGTAAAATGCATATGATTGCTCAAAGTGATTATACACTATGCCTCTCCCTCTTCTTCATTATCATTAAATGGCCTTTGCTTATGTTCCAGTTTTCAAAAAGATAGAGGCATCAGTGAAGGCAACAAATCTAAAACATCCCTGTTTCCATGACTCCTCTCTTTATTACTAAGACATTAAGTTTACCATTGTGAGACCATTTTACTTGAAAGTTACTATTAATTTTATCTTTTGATTTTTTTAATTATTTGCCTTTGCAGTTGTTCAATTTATTTTTAGTCTTTGGAGACTGTAACAATTCTCTACTATTTGATAAGAAATATCATTACAAATACTATGTGACAAGAAATTAATTTCATTTTGATTATATATTCTCTGAAAATTGAAACAGAGTTTAAATTTACTATATAAATTTAGAATTTTCTTTTGGGATTATACAGTACAAAAAGCAATTTATTGTAAAATCTTGCATTTATGCAAATATACATTATTTCAGTCACAAGTGTTCTGGTTAAGATTAGCATATAATAATTGTATGATGTCTTATGATTCATAGCTCTCCTGTAGTTAATGATGAAATTATAAAAGAGAAAAATTTCTTTGGGAAATCTATCATCCTTAATTCACAGTGTTTTTGTATCTTCTAGCTTGTAGTCTAATACCCTTATAAAAAAGTATTTCACTAGATTTTCCACCACTATTATAATAATATTAACCATACATGTATGAATTATTACTAACAAGCCCTTAATAATATATAACCATTTTATTTAGTTCTTACAACAAATATCTAGTATGTGCTATTTCCATTTACAAGGGAGGAATAAAGTGATAGTGAATTAATTGTCTTCTATGCACACCTTCTATCTCATTTGTTCATTCATTCATTCATCATTTATTCCCCAAAGGTTGTGAGAACATTTACTGTGTGCCAACCATTATGCTAAGTGTTGGGCATTTGACTCCGAATCATGCAAGATGCACTTCGTGAGGTAAAGGATATGAATGTGTTTGATGACATTCTCAGGTCCTTAGCACTATAATACAGTGATTAAAACCTTTAGGAAGGCTTATAAATTAGTATGTATTTGACTTGGTTAGAGTTCGATCAGCCAAGAAAGATGAACATGTTATTATTAATTGTAGAACTAAATAAAGTAATACTGTTTGATGTATTTAAAATTTAGATCTCTGAAATTCATTTTCCTCAACCATAGTCAAAGAGGGATTCAGTCTTAGGCTTCAATATAATTTGTGGCATGTGAAGCCATTTTTTTGAGGTACCTGCAGCTTCAGCATCCAATGTAATGAATAACGTTCAAAGACTAGCTCAGTTCATTGTCCAGGACAATGCACTGTACCATAAGTTACTTGAAATCCTGTATTTCTCTGTCCTCTATGTAAGCATATGTTTCAGCTAAATGAATTTAATGAGATTTCAAATATTCGTTTTGTTCACCTTTTAAATTAATGAAATTAAATCTGAATATATATATCTGATTATTATTATTATATATATATATATATAAAACGATATCAGTTGTTGGAGAACAGAGTGCTAGAGATTCAGTTTTATGAGTGAGTGAAACCTGGGAAACAAATACGAACGTATTATCTCACAGGGTTCTTTTCCTATCACTTCATAGGCATTGCTGGCCTTTCATTCCATCATATATGCCACTGCTATACCTTACCATATCCCCAGTTTTCTAAATGATAAGTATTTGTTAATTTATCTACTTTTTCAAGCAAGAAAAAGTGTGTAAGGGAGTGAACGGCATGTTGTTTGTGGTTTTAATTGAGCACCAGTTAGCATGCATTAGTAATCTCTCAGGAAGAGTGTTTTAGCTGCATAACCTTACATTGTTAATCACTCAAATAGTATTATTTTTGTCTAAATGACAATGTGGCAATATATTTTTTGTACTGGAATGATTGTTTTTTGTTTATTGAGTTGAATAGATGTGTGTGTATTTATTAGATATAGCTCTATTTTGAATAACAGTTGTACTAAGCTGGCTTCAATTGATAGCTGTTTTCCATGTCCTATAAGCATTTTGATTGATTTTTCACAATTCATGTGGTCTTTAAACTTGCCCAAACAGAATTCTTTCTCTACACACATCAAAGCACACATAGTGTGTTTCATTATCTCAATTGATTGTTTTAACTTCTAATCTTCATGGAAGGATTCCAATCATGGAACCTCTGACTCCTTAGTCTTTAACTTGTGTTACTTCAAATCCCCTTTGCTCATTTTACATTTAAAACCAAAACAATCCAAAAGGCTATATTTGAAGATGGTGAACTCATATAGGTTTTTTCTCTTTCTCTTTTTGTCTTGCCTCTAGGCTTCTTCATGCTTCTGCCTGAATAAGGTCTTTGGCAGTTCAGAAAATGTATATTACCAATTCCTGCAGGCAATTTATAACAAACATAGCAAACATGTTATATTCCTAATATTTCAAAATACTTTCTGATTTAAATGCCTTTTTCAGGAATCTGGTTTCAAGCTTCCCCATGCCTCATATATTTTTATAGGAAAAAAGGAAATAAAAATAATTATCTTACTTTGAAATAAGAAACTATGGTATTGTGTAGTAAAGATTCTTTTTCAATTTGGTTTTAAATAACTTTGAATTATAGAAAAGTCACAAAATAATAAAAAATAAACAAGTTACATTAATCCTTCACTCAGATTCCTCAGATTTAAACATTTTATCAGATTATATAGTAGTTTTTCTATTTTTCTATGTATGTTGGTTTTTCTTCAACTTGATATTTTTGAGAGCACAGCTATTTATTTTGTAGAATGCCACTCAAATCGGGTCATACTAATATTGCCTTATGATTACAATCATTATATAGTTTTGCAGGAATATAACAGAAGTAACATTGATTCTGAGAGCATAACATTAGGAGATAATGTCTATTGGTCCTGTTACTGTGTAATGTTAACTTGGATTACTTGGTTTAGGTGGTATATACCAGTTGTCTCTAATGTAATAATGATTTTTTTCTTTATGTGTAGTAAGGTTTGTGGAGAGATATAATGAGATTCCTGTTTCTCATTAAACTGCCAGTCATTAGGTTTAACATCTATTGATGATCCTGTGATTACGACAGTGATTGCCAAGTAGTGTTTTTCTAATTCTACAATTCACTTCACATTTAATAGTTATAAGTATACAAGAAGAAAGTATTTACTCTTTTCCTATATTTATGTAATTATATATTTATATCTGTATAGACTACGGGTTCTCATTTTAGAGTAAGGATTATAATTACTTATTGTCATTCATTGTTTTAAGTATCAATATGTGAGTGGAACACCCTATCAAAGTGAATATGAGTTCTATTGATGAACCCAATCATATTTAAAATTTTTCCTACTGTCACAAAAATACATTCCAGCCTTTCACTTCAATTTAATTGCCCAAACCAGGAGAAACCATTTATGAAAGGGACCTTAATTCCATTTGGTGATAAGAGATATTTAGAACTAAGATCTGAATGCTAGGTATCCCTATGGCATTTTTTTTCAGGCCAGTGATTCTATTACCTCTCTGTGGACAAAGATAGCATGTGTATATACACACAAATAATCTTTGTACATATTTGTTCTTCTATTATTTATGGGTACTTGTATATATTTATAATTGTATTTAAAATAGATTTTACATTAAATTGACACATTTCTTAAAACATTCAATAAACTGAACCTGTCAAAAGCCTTGAAAAACTGAATAGTTCTAAACCTACTAAATAAATATTTGTTTAAAATAAATAAATACAATTTCCATAAAGACTAGATGCAACAACATTCCTGGTGAAAGTCTCCTAAATTGTAATAAAACATATCACCCATCTTAAACTTTTTCAAATATAAAATAATGGAATATTTTCCATTTTGCTTTTTAAAACTAAAATAACCTTAATTTCATAATTATAAAGGACCTCACAAGAGAATTACATTTCAAATACTGTTATGTACAGTTTCTATAAATATGAAATTCTCAAAGAACACAGAATTATATGTACATCTATCTTATGAGTATTTTTTTGTAGAAATTCTGACTTTCTTATTCAACACATTTGTTGCTTTATTTACAGTTTTATTTCTCCAATATGGTTTCTCTTTTAGTTTTTATGGTTTAAATAATTAAAATATGCATTTATAAAATCTATTTTTTCAATATTTAGTGTGTCAATTAACTTTATTGTTAAAATCACTGACTAACCCTCAAAATTATACTTCTGTTACATTTTTAATGTTGCATTGTATTTCCTCTCTATTGAAGTCCTGTGTGCCCTGGACCATGATGATATCCCTAGTTAGCAGTTTTGAATTGGTTGGTACCTCTCTGGTTTCAGAAACATTGTGTTTATGAAACTTGGGGATAACTAGTTTTGTGTCCTGAGATTGACTTTCTTTTCCTCCTCCTCTCCCTCACTCTCCTCCTCCTTCTTTTTTTTTTCTCTCTTTCTGTCTCTAAATATATATATATAAATAATATATAATATATAATATATAATATAATTATATATAAATTTATATATGCAATAGTTGAGAAAAGTATAATTAATTGTATTATTACCTTTATACTAGACTAGAAAGTGTACTATTATCATGATAATCAGGCTTACAGTTTTCCAAGCTAAAAGCACGCTTTTTGAAAAATTATATTTTGCCTAACTACCAAAATGGATTACCAGGCTGATAATGTGAATAAATTTGCAAAACATTTTATGTAAAATGATACCAAATACTTTTGGCAAAGGCGACTCAAACAAAATACATGGTGATAACAATTCATAGGCTTGCAAAAGTCTGTATATTTAGTTATATTTTTCAATTATTGTTCAGTATTTTCAAAATCTAGGCATTATCCTTCCTTTAATTTTTCTAACCAAGTGCTTTTTAAATTTTGTCATGGTGATATTTATCAACATAATAAAATCTATTTCATATGTTAATAAACCCCCAAATAAAAAACAAAGACAAAACTCCCCCATCTCCAATTTTGTATTGTTACCTTTTCCCCTTTAATCTTGGATAAAAATTGTGACAAAGGAGAGGTTTCATATTTCCAAACTTTTTTGACATATTTTGCTTTATATCAATACAGAAAAAGGGGACACATGCTATTTCTCCATCACCTTATACAAATGTCAACATTCTTTCCTTTCTGATTTGTAGAAATATTATTATTTTACAATTTTCAAACATCTAGGGTTGAACCATACATTTTGTATATCTGCAGGAACAATATATCAGCCTGCCTACGACATCCCTTCCCTCTCTCTTGCTATCAGTCTGCCCCCCTGCCACACGCACTTTACTTTCTAAGAATTTTAGGATTCCTCTGTAGTAGTGATGATAGAAGAAAAGTTGTCTCTTCAGGGACTCTACAGTCTACACTTTTACTACTCACTAAACATGAAAAAAGGGAAATGAATAGGAACTCTTACAAGAAGAGATTTAAGGTCTCTAATGTAAGTCTTGCAGTTATTAACTTTTTAAAACATTTTGAATTACTGATTAAAATACTATATTTGTAATTGTACATATGTACAAATCTCCCATTTTATTATTATACATAAAATTATGTAGTCCAAGTTACATAATCTATTACATCTGTATTCACTGGTTTGAGGATAATATTTTGTTCTTCATGGCCTGCTAGTTATCAAATTGCTCTTTTTATTTCTGTCATATACCTGAGATACTTACTAGATGTCCTATATTTGATTAAACACAATTTTGAGGAAATAGAAGGTCTATTTGATGGAACAATGAGACTGCTGTTAAATGTTTTCTCTCAAATAGCTGCTCTGACGTCTTTACTTGGTACTCAAATTTTTATATATGGGATACAATAGAATTTTTACTGTGTCAGGTTTGTGATTTGAACAAAATAAAACTTTCCCCAGTTGAAGGATATCAAGTGTCAAACATAAACATGGAATGTTTACATTTAAAAAAAATCTGCCTTCAATTTCATTCCTGGTATAAATGAAAGTATGTTGTCCTTAAATATTAAAGTAATGCATACACTTGGCAAAGTAAGAGTTAACATATCCTACCTATGACTCTTTCATTCCCTTTACCAGGATGTAACCTGGGGGCGGGGGAGGGGGGTCAGGGGTGGAAAGTGGGCCAATTGCCTGACCTAATCTCATTGTGAATTGGACCACTGGATAAATTGACTACAGATATTTGTTAGGAGGAAGAGACCTTATCTACAGAACCCCTTAGCCAATGTCCCTGGCTAAAGGATTACTTATAGTAAATAAAATTGCAATCACTAGATTTATGAGGCATGGCTCCCTGGAGAATGTCATGTAAGCCACACAACTTTGTGGGAATAAAACAGAGATGTTGTGCAACTTGCATGTCTTCTACTATGTTAGGTAAAGCCACAAAACCTCCTTTGGAAACCTCACCTACTATTATGGGTGAGAGAGTATATGGCTGATACTAGAATGAAGGACCCGTAGGGTTGCTATATTTAGCAAGTACAAATATAAATGCCCAGTTAAATTTGAATTTGAGAGACAAAATGATATTTCTTTGTGTGTCAAATTATCCATGCAGTATTTGGGACTTACTGAGACTAAAAATAAATGTGTCCCTGCAATTTAAATTTAGCTGGGCATCCCATATTTTATCTGGCAGCACTCATCTGAAGAAACAGTTGAGATGTTTCAAGTATTTAGCACTTATCATCTTATTTGTCTTTGCCTCTGACTTATGTATTTTTGACATCATTAGTAAACTTGATACTTGGTAATATCTCCAATTGATAAGTCTTATTTGACAATTCAATTCTTGTGAGCTTGGCAGGATACATGTACCTATGTTACAGAACAAACAAGGGGGGCCTGAGACGATATACTATTACCGAAAGGAAGTCCCAGGTCCGATACATCCACTGTCTATAGGAAAGATGTCTCTCAATGCCAGAGATCCATGAAAAAGAAAGGAAATGTTTATTTAATGCTATACAAACTTAAAGTAGTGACCTAATGTCTTCATCAAAATCCCAAAGTCCCTTAAAACACCCATAAACACACACTGTACTTCCTTTCCCCATTTGCCCAGTCTGGGGTACCATATCTCAGGAAAGGAAATAGAAGTCCTTAGCTCAGGCAGACCTCAGTTCTTCCCAGTAATCCTTATTGTCTGGGAGACCTTCCTCGGTTCCCGGCATCATCAGCTGTATCACTGTCCAGGCAGGATCTCCAATTAATCCAAAGCCATGCAGCACCTTCTCATGGCCTACTGGTAAGAGTTCTTCCACCCTTCTTCCAGGCAAAGTCTCTCTTGCCTCCCAGGTCACGTGGCCAAAAGGAGCACCCCCCCCCCAAAGCCAAGTGGTCCTCTCTCCTACCAGAGCTTCAGGGGTCTGCACTCTGGCGAAACCGCATGGTTCTCCCCACAAAGCTGCAGGGAGAGGGGTCACCACTCTGCCAAAGCCGAGTGGCAATTTTCTGCTAAATCTGCATGGTGATTCCCTCTCACAGGGCTGCGGGAGTCTCTACTCTGCCAAAGCCACATGGTTCCCCCAAAGCTGCCACGCGTCTGGGTTTAAATCCTTGTGCCAATCTTCCTCTACAGCCCCATTTCTAACTCCTCCCACACTCGGCCACACCTGCCCTCAATCTCCCATTCTTTCCAGTCTTTCTGGCCACCATCGGCCCCATGTCTCGGAGCCAATCATCTCCAAGCTCCCATGCAGGCGCTGTAACTCCGGGGACCTGTCTCCCAGTTACTGGTGGGGAAGTTACTTCCATTCCCCTAGCTCAGAGCATGGCCACAGTTATTTAACATTTCTATGTAACCAGTCAAAGGTTATAGATTTGTTAAATGACCACACCAGAGGTTAGCTGCAAGGCTGTTGCTATGCAAAACAGCTCTTAATGGGCCTACTCCATTTGTCCCTTCCCCCAACCCACACCTGGGGCAGGGGTGGTGAGGACATCCTAATATTTTCTGAACACCTTGAGTTCTGGACCCCACTCCAAATCCCTATTTGGGGTCCTCCCTCTTGGCTGCACCCTGTAACATAAGGAGGAAAAGAGTAAATGGCCTCTCTTTTTATCAAAATACCTCTGTCTTCAATATCCTTTAGTTAACCTTCCAGGTCTACTTCTCCCAGGCTATTCTACTCTTTGTCCCTTAAGGCTTACCTCCATGGGGATCTTCAAGTTTGCTTGCCCTCTGGATTTACTTTGCTGCTATTAAATGCTAGCAAGAGCTAAGAAAGAAACCCTTAGCATTACCAGTGGCAATAGTCTCTTGCCTTATTCTTATGGTTTTAGACTGTTAATTTGACCCAACACTGGCACTGTATGATTAAAAACATTTTTGACTCCTTCAATATTATACAATTAATTGAATGATTATACCCTACTTTTGAGGCAGGAGATAGGCAGGAAGGAAACTCCAGAGAACCGCAGGGCTGAGATAAAAGACATCTGTACATGACAAAGACCCCTAAGACCGGTTGTTCCTGTTTTCTGGAATAACTCTGAATCATGGTGGCTCAAAGAATGCACCTGCGCACTACCCCTGATTCATTATAATAGCATTATAATGAATTAACACTGCGGGACTCCCTTCTCCAGTAGCCAATCAAGAAAATCATGGGAAACCACACATGAGCAGTAGCTTTGAAATGTAACTCTTTGTACATGCACAATAGGAGCCCTCCAAAGACTAGTGAGGAAGCTTCTACCCTATAAGAATGGAATTCCTCCAGCCCATGGCAGCAATCTCTGCTCAGAGTTGGCCCACTCCCATGTTCTGTGGAGTGTACTATCACTTAATAAGTCTTCCCTCTTCCTTTATGCTATAAACTCTGTGTGTTCGAAGGTTCAATTCTTTGTCCTCTATCACTAAGAACCTGGTTACCTGTGCCTACCTGTGACATTTTTTTGCCAGTAGTATTATTAAGTTACCTAAAAAAAATTAAGTTAGATAATGATATAATGTAAAAACTGTGTAAGGAAAAAAGATAAAAATTAAAGGAAGGCAAAGTGATATGAGATAGAACTAAGATAATAATGATAGAATTAATATCATGATGATCTTCACCTATACAATTTTGAGGACTGACAAGTATGTCTTAAAATTATGAAAAGCAAAATCTTATCCATTGCTATTTATTGTGTCTAAATGGAATGAATGTCGCTTCAGGAAATTCAACTGCTTGGAGAACTAGTCAATAGAAAATTTCTGTATAAGGCCTTCATTTAAAATTTTAATAATGTTAGATAATGTGTTTTAACAAAGTTTACATTAAGTGCAAGTTTAATAGGAGTTTTGTTAGGGTTATGTATCATTTTATTTTTTAGAATGTGCTTTGTTTTATTTTTTTGTTCTCTATAAGGTGGATAATTTATGTACAAGTACAATTCCTTTACAATTACAAAAATTTTAAGAAAAGCTTTCAGGTGAGAGAAGGAAATATAGTAGAAAGCAATGTTGTCATGTAGAGGAATATTTCAGAATAAATGAAATCCATTCAGCTAGATTTTAAGTGACTCTTGAACTGTACTAAACATGGAGTTTTACTCTGTCAAATGCATCATTTGCCAATGTCATACACTGCCAGTTGAGAAGAGACTCACAGATACAAATACACTACAATCACAGTGGGAGAAGAGTGAAGATCTTTTTGAAGAGGTTCAGAGGCTAATGACGACTTGTGCCTGAAGAGAACTCCATCGCAGTCTGTCCTGAGCTGAGGTGCCAGCAAGGCCATGTTTCCTCTTAGAAAATTATTTTAAAACAACTTCATCAAGTGCTGTCAAATGGGTAAGAAGGGCACAACAGCTTGACCCATTGAACCAGTAAGTAGTAACTCTGTATTTGAACCTAGTTATATCCAACAACCCAGTCTTTGCTTTTTCTAATACATCATTAATAACATTTATTATTAGCTATTAACATTAATATAACTCTTAATATTATTATTTCTATGATACGCTTATAAAAACTGATGTTTCAAATAGTGATGCAACAATCTTATTCAATAAATACTGCTGCTTCTCAATGAATTGCTCCAAAATGAAGTGGCTCTTCAAAATTAGACGTTTTACATTCCTTACTAAGTATCAAACTGCTCATTAAGAATGAAAATGTGTTTCACATATGCTGGTCTTTGACCTTTCTATTTGTAGAGCATTTTACACTTATGGTTTCATTACCTTCTCCAAAGCCCTGACAATATTTGGCAAGCTTTGCAAAATAGTAATTTGATCCATTTGCCTTAGGGCCACCCAGCCAGTCAAGAGCAGCCAAATGGAGCAAAAACCCAGGCCTTGTGACTCCTTTTTTCCCTTGCACTGTATGAAATATTTAGATATCAAAAATGTACTTTTTTCTTAGAAATACATTTCATATACATAAATTAACTTAATAATAAAAAGTTATATAAAGAAAATTTGAGAAAGTAAAATAAATTTATAATACTATAGGTTTTCTTGTGAAATTTTTTTAACTATTAGTGCCAGTATGGTGGAATTTTCTGAGTCACAGTTACAAACTGTTACAAACTCATAATTGATAAGTAGTTGCCAGAAATGCTTAGTTATAAGAGAAAATGTATTACAACTTTTCTGATAAAAGTAATCTAAAATGTCTTAAATGAGTGTTTACTTTTTCTGAAAATTACCCCCCAAAAGCTAAGAGGCTTATTAAATTAACTCCATAATTCATATGAGATTATTTGCATAACTGTTTCGATGAAGCTTTCCTTCTTCATGCTAAATCCATTCCAAAGCTAATTGTAGAATATAATTATAGAGCTTTACAAGCAAAGATATAATTGCTGTCCTTGCTATGAATGAAAAAAGTTTAGGTGGAAAAGATTAAGTGACTTGTTCAAGGTCATGCCACTCACTGCTGAGTAGAATTTGGAAATCCTGACACCCACTCCATAATATTGCACTTATGATCTATTTAACAGCTTCTGTGCAAGAGCAGTGAATAGTTTAATCACTTGATCAGAAGAGTACATTGATTCAACAAGTCAAATATGACACAGCTTAAAAAATGCATTTTATGAAAGGTGTTTACCTTATCCTTATTTACGCAGCAATGAACTTTGAGGAGTTAATTTCAAAACTGTTCAGCTGCATGAATCAACTTTGATAAAAAACAAATATATATAAAACTTGAAACAACCTGTAAATATTCTAAGCAGATAAACTTAATAATAATATAACTTAGAAACATGTCATATTGTGTTGGCAGTTCCATGTAATGAAAGTTGTTTTAAACTTCTTAAAGTCAAGTGAAAAAGAAAAAGGATGAATGGGCATGAACACACAAACAGTATGGTGATTGAGGGGGTGGAGTAAGGAGGGAAATGGTAATGGGAAAATACAATAAAAATTCTTAATGTCAAGTCAGCTTACAGAAACATCGAGGAAGTAGAAAATAAGTCGAAGTAATAAAAAAGTTCACTGTCATCTCTATAAGTAAAATTAAACTTCTGTATTTGTTCAAAAAATTTTTGTGAAGGCAAGTGGACAGGAAATAAAGTGGAAGATATTTCATCTAGGGTAAAAGTGTTTAAGTATACCCCCCTTAGGTGGATGTATTCTGCGGGGATCTGATGACAACACTGGGGAGCGAGGACATCCCTGAGCCTCTGCGAGAGCCTGCCCAGACCCAGGAGAAGGGGTGGGTCGAAGTGCTGGAGGCAGTGGGATTGCAGCAGTGCAGGATAGATTTCAATCCTCCCAACCACAATAAAGAGTAAACAAACAGGCACGTGACACAGCAAGAGGAAGCTTGCATGGAATTTGCCCCAGGCCAGTGAAATATTTGGACAGAGGGAAAAAGCCCTTATACTAGCTCCTGGAGTGGTGAGATTGGCCTGGGAGATTTAAACAACCAGGCAGTGATTCGCCCTTCTGTTTCTCTTTGCTCTCCCAGTAGGGGGCAGTTGCACCAAGGCCGGGTCCCTCGCACTGGGCTGCTGAGGCTTCAGGATACTGGAGCTGTGCCCCTTCTCTCACTCTGAGATCAGCACTCAGACCTGGTTCAGAAAGCGCCCCTGCCTTGGGGGCTGAAGTAGCCTTTGTGAACCAGGGCCCCACGGACAGAACCCCTGCACACAGTGGCCAGCTGTGGCTCCAGCCCTGGAGTGGGAAGAAGTTACAGTGAAGCAATAGCAGCCCCACAAACGGGCAGTCCAGGAAAGGAGCCTGAAGCCAGAAAGTGATTCATGTAGCAGCCTTGGGTCTCTGAAGGAAGTGTAAGAATGGAATGGGGTTTCTGGTCACTGGTTCTTGTCCTGGAGGTGACTGGATTCTTTCTGTGTTTTGTGAAGGAGATTTCTCTGGAGTTGGGGAGACCCCACTTCCCCAAATTAGACAACTTTTTAATAAATAAATACCATTTTTCTTCCCCACCAATCTCTGTTTTATGCCTGTGTTCAGCCCAGTTTGTTTGGTAACAGATTGTTTAATTTAAACAAAAACATCAAAATTGAAACTATAAGCTCAGAAAGTAATTTAATATATTCATACAACTTCATTAATGGATGAATGAAAGTGTTTCAATAGCACAGGCTTGAGTTAATAGTTTCTTGAAGAAAGAGTTTCAAACATTGTGAATTATTGGCTGTTCTATGAAGAAAGACTTTAGACATAATAATATAAACAAATGTATTGATTTTTTTCAAATTTAGAATGAATCCATATATAGTCTTCTGATCATTAATTTTTAAATTAGTATATATCTTTGTATATTAAATAAGATTTACTATACAATAAATTTGTTGTATGTACAACAAATTTTATGATTAAAGAACAGAATGTAAAGTATATCAGCTGTAATAATGTAACAGTTTATTTGACAGAAGTCAGGAAACGGGCAGAAGGAAATCTTAAGGGAACAGAAAATATACAAATATTCTCATCTTACATAAACAGGAGTCAAGAAGTGTTGTCTGTAGTTGATAGGAAAGGAAATAAAAGTTTATATTATTATTCTAAGTTAGAAGTTTGACCTATAAAACTCAATAGAATGATTAAAATATATAAACAAAATGGATGTTCAAGAATGTAATAGGATAAATTTTCGTCTACTGCAGTATACATACAACATGCAATGTTTAAACTCATAAATTAAGAAAGAAAAGCATAGTGCACTATTTAGAGTTGTAAGATTAGACACCAAAAATATTTTTAAATATTTGTTAATAAGAATACTGAAGAATTGGCAAGATACTTTTCCTTTATACTCTTTTACTTTGTAAATCATGTTCATATGTTAATAATTTTAGATTTGGTTATCAATTCATTAAAATTATAGTCATAATTAATAGATCTGATTTAAAGTTGTTACTGAGTCCTAATCTATTACTAAGTTTCATGAAAACTAATTAAAAGTCTAAAATATATGAGTATTTCAATCTATATTCAAATAATATAATGCTACAAAACTGTCCTGGGCCTTAGCATAACATTAATTGAAGAATTGGTAGTTTTAAATAATATTTCAAATAGTTTTAAGTCAAATAGTTCACAGGGTACAATGTTTATTTGGTACAAGCCAATTTAAATGCAAACTTAGTGGCTTATTTATTACATTAAATTAAAGCTTACCCTGAATTCTTTAGAAAAGATTTTCAAAATTGAAATATAATTTAAAGTAACATATTGAGAGTCTAGTTGAAGACTATTACTATACATAAAGATGACTAAAATTGTCAGACATTTAAAAAAAACAGTTTTATGTGCTTTAATACTTCTAAACATAAATTTTTATTATTCACTCATTGGGAGTATTTAATACAGAAATGATATTTTTTTAAACCATGGAGAACCATATATTCTAAATAATTAAAATAAATCACATATCACTAAAATGTCATTAATAGTAAAATATGTCAGTATGATATAGTAGGCATTTTAGGTAACATTAAGCATGTTTAATGTAGTTTTGAAAGGTAGAAATATTTTAGTTTTGATTAACAATTTTATTTTATTTTTCTCTCTCTTTTTTATTGTTATTCAAGTACAGTTGTCTACATTTTACCCCCAAACCCCCACCCCACCCAGCCCCACCTCCCACCCTTGAACCAACCCACTTTTGGCTTTGTCCATGTGGCCTTTATACATGCCCCTTGATGACCCTTGAGATGATGGCATACATTTTAAGCAAGTTATAAAAATCTGAAATGTTATTGCATTATAAAAATGTTTCAGATTACTGGCGAATTTGAACAGTGCACATGGATTATTTTGTTCTATAGGAAATATGTTTGTATAAATATTTACATTTAATTACAGTTATTGCTTGAGCATCAAAAATATTTCCTAAACTGTGTTTAGGAAATAACTGTGTTGGTTATAAAAAAATCTTTATTTAATCTCAGTGATACTAGTAAATGATTATGCAAGTTGGTGAGTCATTAACTTCTCTGAGCTACAGGTTCATACCAAGTTCAAATTGTGAAATTCTAAACAATGAATAAATTTTACATTTCTAAGTTTTTAAACTATCTTTCAAAAATCTCAAACTATCCTTCGACTTAAAAAGCATCTACATTACAAAAGTAAAACAAATGATTGTCATATGAGTTCTATTTTAGTGAGTCATGACAGGAGGTGAAAGGGTGTGCTAACAGATTATAAAGCCAACAGGGAACAGAAACGTACTGTAAACAAGTTGGGCCAGAAGAGTGTGAAATGGCAAGGGCATAGTGGGCTGTTCTGAGCTAGAGAGAGCATGTTTCATCAAAAAGAGGCAGTCACTTCAAAAACAGTTGACGGTTGCTATCTGAGAAAGTGAACCTTGTGCTGCAGAGCTGCAGTGTTATTGTGGAATCCATAAATCTCAATATTTATGTGTAATATCTAATTTTTTAATGTGGGCAGTTAATTTGAATTACATAATTCAAACAAAGCAAATTTGCTGGCCAGATTCACCCCATGAAAAATGATATATTCCTTGTGCTTTCTCCTGTTTCATAGTTATAATCACAAGAATGATTTATAATTCAAAAATACACAATGAGACTTTTAATAGAAATATTTTAACACATTGATTTTAATTAGAGTTTACATTAATTTCTTAGGATATTACATCTTACTATTAAATTAAAAGAAGTGTTTCTCAAAACTTACATAATAACTTGCCTTAAGACTATATTTGATTGAGCCATTATCAGGCACTTGTATTTATAATTGCAATTTATCCTAAAGACTTCTTCATTTATCAGCTATTAGTATGATCAGAAACCATAGCGTTTTTGGATCCTAATGGAACATAACATTAATTATAAAGCTAGGGAGGTAAATACATTTTAAAAAATAAGTCTATGGGGCAAATGAAATGTGGTGATACAGTGTAATGGGGTATGGTAACTTCTCTGTAGTTCAATTTGAATGACATTTGAAATAGAAAAATGAACACATGCTACAATTTCTAATGTTACGTAAAACAATATGTAATATTTATAATGTTATTCAACTTCTCAAAAGCTAAACTATAAGCACATACATGAAGGCACACCCACACGTGCACAAACACATGTACAAATGCATACTCATGCGGAATCCAAACACTAAACTCAGTGTGTAATGGCTTACATTTTGTCAGAACCACTCAGGTCTGGGCCTCTGATGATGTTAGTTCCCTGTGAGGTTGTATATCTGTGTGTGTATATCTCACCATACACTTTACTGCCTAGAATATTAACTGACCCTTGATTGTTTCTCAATACATTTGCTTGATAATTGAATTATATTCATGGGTTTTTCATGGTACATTTTTGGCAGATGTGTTTTTGTCTCCTCTGCACACATAATGTGTAGAATAGCAGTATTAAAGGGATTGTTCGGCATTGCAATAGAAAACAACCACTTCCAGAATCATCAGTGCTATAGCTGGGAAGCAACAGAGAAGACGGTCTCATAGGCCATCTGCACAGAAGGATCTGAAGGTGTAGGGAGTGTGCTATTTATATAAAAACAGAGATGTGAACCAAATAGGCCATGCAGATGACCTACTCCAGAGAAATAAAACAGCTTTACTGCATCTCCTATGTTTGTTTTGAGCTAAAAGATTGAAAGAGCACTGTGTTATTCAGGTTCAAACCCTCCACTGACCACTCAACTTTTACAAGATGCCTTAACATCTTTAGACATTTTAGTTATTGGTTCAAAGATAGAATGTTATGGGTGTGCACAGGGTTTGTCTTCTCAGTTTCAAATAAATTGAAGCAAAACTAAATTCAATTTAATTTTCTTCTGGTGTAGTGGGTGATCATTGAGATTGACCAGTTCAATGAAGGAACATTTATGCTGTGCTTTTTTTGATAAAACCTTTGCTAGTCATATGAATTCATGTGATACACTTGTACCATCCTTAAATCTTATTTCTTCTTACTTCCTTTAGGATAAGAACTATAAATTTAATATGATTTTGATATTTATGAATGAAAATATTTATTTTCAGTGTAACTTTTCATATAAGATGACAACATATCTTAACTCTTACAAAGCTGGTGGTGTCCACATTTCCACAGCTACTTTGAGTAGACATTAAAATTACTAAATTCTTATCTATAATTTATAATATGAAAATAGTCAAAGTTCTCAGTTTTATCCTAAATGAATTATGAAAAATAAAGAAAATGTTTTATAGTTAATAAAACAAGTTTAGTGTTTAATTCACAAAAATACACACTTCTTTACAGAGAGTCCATAATGTAAATGTATCTTTTTTTGCTTTCTCTTTGCTTTCTACTTTTGTTCCATGTGGTAGATAATTGCCTTATTACTTATCACAAAACAAGTAAAAGTCATCAAAAAAGTTTAAGTACTAATCAGGAAGTCCAGCCATCACATTCTGTCATTTGCTATGTAAAAAGTGCAACTCAGAAATCTTTAGGTCTGGCAGAGACCTTGTGCAGCATTTTATATTAACTCAACATTTATATATTAAGGATTTACTCTAGAATAGTACACTTTACTAGCAGGTCAGAAGCAAAATTAAATTTTAATAGAGTCCTAGTCCCTAAAGGCTATTGTCCAGTGAGGAATCAGAATTTCTCACAATGTAATCTTCAAGCATGTGCATGGGTATTATCAAAGTAGTTCAATATAAAATGAAGATATTGTGCTTCAACAATCAAACAAGTGAAGGAGAATATTTGATGGTAGACCCACAAATCTGTTAACTTAACAAATAACCAATCTGAAAACCACTGGTCTAGTATAATCTCAACATTTTTAATGTAAAGAAATATAGTTTTAAATAGCTTATCTCAATTAGTCCATATGATTAGTTAATGAAGAGGCTAGTGAGCTGTTAAATTCAGCATGTCTTTCTATTTTACTCTGTGCTCCAAACATACACCGTCATTCCCATACACACATAAAAAACACATGCCTCCAGTGTTAGCAGCCAGGGTATTGCACCAATTCACTAGCAGGGGAACTTTATCTTCTTTGTATTTCTAATTCAGATTCTATGCCTCTGTTGCACACAGCATGCTTTCCTCAATGAATTACAGACAAAGGCTGGTGGATAGCCACATTGAAATACTTGATGCAGAGGTCATTCGATTATTTTTATATAACTTTCACAAGTTAATTAATTGAGGATTATTCATAAATCAAGATAAACACAAAGCCATATTTCATACCTTTGTGAAAGATATGCCTTTGTATAAAAGAAATTATTTGTTATATTTAAAATAGAAGGCAGAATTTTTACATTAGAATTTTTATATATTTACTTATAGATATTTTACTCCCAGAATAATTCTAAAGTACAAAGAAAGGAAAAGAGAAAAAATAAATGAATGAAATTGGTTTTTCACTTAGGATGCAGAAACCTTCAGGAGAACATCTCCTGGGTGCTAATAGTGAGAAAAAGGGGGGAAAATCATAAATTTTCTCATCAAAGATCTAAAATTGCAAAGCAATCAAGGAAACTGATATCCAAAGAGATGGTGTGTATGGATTGTTTTACCTTTAACACAGCATGGTTGGAAAGAGCTCTGCAGCTAACCACAAGAAATCAGCTAAAATTTAATGAAGGACTATAGGCCACATGTTGCAGGGCATATGATTTTAGAACAAAAATTTTCAACCTAAGTACTATTGACATTTTGCACTGAATAATCCTGCGTTAGTATGTTCTCATACTAAGGATGCTACATGAAAACAGAGGAGGTCTATAGAAAGGTGCAGGGCAAAAAAATCATCTGCTGCCTAGGAATTACAAAAGAGAGAACACAGAGTTCAGATGAGACATTATGGAGCTCATGTCAGAAGTAGGAGCAGAAAAAAACCGAACTCACCTAGTTTATGGAGGTTTCAGAATAAAGGATCAATAAAAAGTGAAATGAATATCTAGATTTTAGCAGTAATAACTGATAAGTGGTATAAAAACAATACCATTGATAATAGCATTAATAAAATATATTTAATTATAAATTTAAAAAATAAGTAAATGAATTGTATACTTAAAACTACAAAATAGTGATGAAATTAATTAAAGTAGACACAGAGAGCTATCTACTGAGTTTATGAACCAGAAAATTCAATATTGTTAAGATAGAAATTTTCCCACTTGATATAAAGATTCAATGCAATTGCAATTAAAATATCAGCAGGGTTTTTATAAACATTGATAAACCAATTTGAAATTTTATATGGAAAAGTAGAAGGTCTATATAACCAAAACTTAAAAACAAATTTATTATAAAGGACAATAATCAAGATAGTATAGAATTGGCAAAGAGATAGACATATAAATCAATAAAACAGAATACTGTGTCTTGGAATAGATCCACACTTATATACTCAATTGATATTTTACAAAGAGAAAGGTGCTAGGGTAATTGATTAGGAGAAAATCGTTTTTTTTTAAACAAGTGCTGCTGGATCAATTAAATATTCATATAAAAAATGAACTCCATCTCATATCTTACAGCATGTGTAAAATTCAATTTTAGGTGGATGATAGACCTAACCATAAAACTAAAACTATAAAGTTTATTTAAAAAACAGAAGAGAAAACTCTTTGTAATATTGGAATAGGAAACGTTTTCTTACATATGAGACAAAAATCATAAAAAAGAAAAGAAAATAACCAATTAGACTGCATCAATATATAATAATTCTGTTCTTCTAAAAACATCATTAAGAAAATTAAAAGGCAAGTTGCATAGTGGATAAATTGCCAAACACATTTTTGAGAAAGAACTTTTATCCAGAATATATTCAGAACATTTACAACTTAATTAAAATCAATCCCATTAAAAACTGAAGTAATAGATTTGAATAAATATCTCATCAAAGAAGAGATGATTGGCAGATAAGAACATAAAAAAACATATTTACATCTTTGTTACTTGGAAAATGAAACCTAAAACTACTTTGAGATTTCATGACATACCCAATAGAATGGCTAATATACAAAAAGCACAGTTTAAAAAGCTGGCAAGAATTCAGATCAGCTAGAAATATTGTATATTGTTGTTGGAATTTATCTGAAGAAAACCTAAACACTAATTCAAAAGAACATAAGCACCCCTATGTTCATTGCAGCATTATTTACAATCACCAAGGTATGGAAGCAGCCCAAGTGCCCATCAGCAGTTGAGTGGATAAAACAACTATGGGGCATTTACACAATGGGATACTGTTCAGCCAAATCAAAAGAAAATTTTACCATTTGTGACAGCATGGATGGATCTGGAGAACATTATGCTAAGTGAAGTAAGCCAGCCAGAGAAAGAAAAGTACTGTATGATTTCACTCCTGTGTGAAATCTAATGAATAAAATGAACTAACAAACAAAATGAAGACAGACTCATAGATAGAAAGCAGATAACAGCTATAGAGGGGTGGGGTTAGTGGGTGGAAAGATTAAGCAAAAAGGAAAAAGTACTCATGGACATGGTCAACAGGGTGGTGATAGCAGGGGGAAAAGGGTGTAAGGGGATAAATGACAAAGGAAAAAATAAAATTATTTTTTTTAAAAAACTGACAAAAATTTAGATCAGCTAGAAATATTGTACATTGTGGGAATTTAAATTGTAATCTCCCTGATGATCTAGTGGTTAGGATTCAGATCTCCAATTACACAACCATTACGTCAGAGAGTGTGTAGTGCCCTGGCCGGTGTGGTGGGTTGAGCACTGGCCTGTGAACCAAAAGGTTGCCAATGCAGTTCCCAGTCAGGGCACATGCCTGGGTTTCAGGTCAGGTCCCCTGTAGGGGGTGTGTCAGAAGCAACCACACATTGATGTTTCTCTCCTTCTCTTTCTCCCTCCCTTCTCCTTTGTCCAAAAATAAAATCATTAAAAAAAAGAGTGTGGTGTCTTATCAACTTGAACATAACCATAACATACTGAAATCTTACTTCTAGTCTTTACCCAAGAGAAAGAAAAGCATATGTTCATACAAAGGCTTATATGTGAATGTTTATAAAGGCTTTACTCATAATGATTGGAGACTGAAAAAAAACCTCAAATACTCATCAGTTTGGTATTGGTATTGGTTAAGAAAATATCGCAGTCCATCCAAACTTATTACAACTCAGAAATAAAAAAAAAAAAAAATCACTGGAGTAAGCAACAATAAGGCTAAATATCCAAAACACGCTAAGTGAAATAAGCCAGACACAAAATTCTACATACTGTATTGTTACATGACTTTCTAGAGAAAGGCAGATTATAGGGACAGAAATCAGACTAGTGACTGACAATGATTTAGCAATGATGAGAACTTGATTGCAAAGTAACTCAGGAAACATTTGGAATGATGAGAATGTTGTGTATCTCAATTGGGGTGTAGCTAAACCACTGTATAAATTTGCAAAACAAATACAGTGTACAACAATAGATGCTGAGTTTTATTCTATGCAAATTAAATCCCTGTAAACATTGGAAGAAAATAACTCAAGACTCTTTAGGAAAGTACACGTCATATGTATTGCCGAATAATCCTGAAGAAAGATTGGGAGTAGTAGGGAGAGTGTCTTAGACAGAAATTGGACCTTCTCCACTAGAAATCTGTTTATCAAGTAATTAGCTTAGGGATCTTTAATTTTTGGCTTGAGCATAAATGGTATATTTGCCTAAAATGGAATGAAAAAAGGACGTAGAAAAAAATTTTCTTTTCCTAGTATCAAGAAATGTAACAAAAGCATTCCAGACATGTAATTTCCTATTATTTATTTTATTCTATTTACAAATTTGTTAAAAATTAATTGAACAAAATAATGTAAATTAAAAATAAAATACTCTCCACTATCCCTTCAGAGTAATCCCTCTGCCACTGTTCCTTAAAGGTGATCATTGTGCAGACGTGTAAACAGTGGGTTTGGACATTGAACTTTATGTTTACACTTTACAGGTGTAAATTAAGTTGAATGTGTTTTGGTGTACACTGTAAGGTAAACTGTGAAACTTAATGTATTCAAATGAAGTTGACAAACTTGTTAAACACAGCTACACCTGACAAACTGGGAAGGATAAAGAGTAACTTGGCAGAACTGGGCATCCATCTCTCTGACCACTCAGAGTTCACACGGAAATTCAGGCTCTCCGGACGCTGAAAGGTTTTCCATGCCTGTGTGCAGCTAGGTCTTCTTCCCTGCATCCTTCAAATCAAGTAGACAGTTGCCTCTGCACATTTGACTTTAATTTATTGAATGCAATGTGCAAAACTAACATTACTTGTATATTAAAATAATAACACATAGAGTTAACCACTATTAAGATTTAGGATTCAAAGTATTTGTACAAAATAGACTATTAAGACATCTGAGATATTTGAATAAAACTGAGATAAAGGTACATTTTAAACTATTATTCCTAGAAAAAATAATCACTGACCTGCACATTGAAGTGCTAATGAAAACCAAAATATTTTTGCTGTTATAATATTGAGAAAGTAATTTTTCTATACCAATAGAGATTTTGTTCATGTCTAACAATTATTATAATTAATCATAAACTTTCATTTAAACAGTTTGAAATTGAATTAACATTTTGCCAAAACAATTATTATCTAAAGATAATTAAATAATAGGTATTAGACACTAAAATATGGACATTTTCAATAATGATTTTATGCATTAGATCTGTGGAAATTTAGTTGTAGATATTTAATGTGTTTCTTAATTATATTTTTGTAATGCCTTTATCAGGAGAAATCATTTTTGTTAGTGAGAGTATTAATAGTTTTGCTTTAATTATAGATTGATTTTCTCCTCCCTATAAGTAACATTTCGGCAATACTGTAGCAAGTAATATTTCATCACTGTCAGAGAAATTAACATATTCACTTCCAGATACACGTGTATGGAGATGCCCTATTTTTCACTCAGCCTTCTGAAACCACGGCCTCAGTCACTCGTTGTACCAGACAAAGCCCTCCAGGTCCTATGTTCTCTTGCAGCTGTAGCACAGTTTTACAGCGTCTTGGCTCTGGGGAGGTTCAAGCTGTTTTCTTTGCTGACTGGACTCTATCACCAGGCCCGATCTATTTCTATCATCCCGCACAGCCATTTCTACTCTACTGTCTCCACACTATGTGTAGTCACAGGGATTTTCTTTAAATTGTCAACTCCCAGAATAACAAGTCCTTTCTGCTAAGAGCCTTAAATTTATTTGGAGCTTCCATAGTTTCAACTTCAGGTTTGGAACAGAGGAGAAAGAAGAATACAGATCCATGCCATTGGAATCTGTCACTCTTCTTTTAATCCTCACTGGACGACTTTATTTTGTTGCTCCGAGAGAGAGGGAGAGAGAGAGAGATTGGTTGCATTTTCATACGTAACCTGACTGGGATGGCACCTGCAGCCTGGGTATGTGCCCTGATTAGGAATTGAACCCACAGCATTTCCGTCTATGGGACAACACTTCAACCAACTCAGCAACAATGGCCAGGACAGCATCTAACACTCTGGTTGCATTCCTTTAAAATTTCTTCAAAGAGTAGTAGTGGTGGTGGTGGTATGGAGTTCTGGGGTGACTGTTTATGCCTGATTTTGTCTTCTCCTGGATATTTCATTTTTATTTTATTTGAGCCATATCTTTTTTAGGAAACTATAGTTTTTATATGTGAGGTTGTGCATTTGCCATTTTGGTTCAGTAGTTACCCTAAGACCCTTCCTCAGGCAAAGCCAGACTCATATCTCATAACCAAAATAAGGAAATAACACAGTAAACATGGGCATTGGGAGGAAAATCACAGAATTGGCATCTATTAATACTTTACATATTATTCTACCATATACTATTCTTTTATTCTTCATGGTTGAGGAACTCATTATTGAGACAGGCTTTTTTTTTTTTTTTTGAGCTTTCCAGTTCATTTTTAGGTCAAAATGCTTGTTAGTGTGTTTTTATTCATTATACATAATGCATTTACTAAGCCATAGAGCTAAAATTATAAATATCATTAGTATGAAAATGGTTCTTAAAAATATGAGACTATAAATACACTTTGAAGTCATATTTTCATAGAAGTAATGAAAAGGTATTGAATACTCTTTATCTGTTACATAAATTATTAGGTCATGATTTGCTTAAGTCAGACATGCTGAAGTACCCCCATGCTGTACTTGAGTTCACTTTACCAGACTTTATATCTCCCAATAGGTTCATTGTCAGCACTGGCATTGAGAATTAGAGAAAAAGGTAAAAAAGGCAAATATCAGAAAAATAATACTTTTTTTAGGGTTAAATAACAATTAGGTCACTAGGGGTGAGATAAGTTAACAGCATGAAAACTTCCTAGAAGAAACTCGCCTAAAATAGATTTGGAAACATTCAAGTTGCCTATCTGGATGTTATAAAAAGTCATCAATTAAAATGAACTAGCATTAAAAAAAACCAATTAGCTTGTCAGGTATGTCATTAAGTAATACTTTCATTTTGTAGCATAATTTTATAAAACAAATGCAACAGTCTCTAAGCTACTGAACCTGTAGTGAGAACTAATGGCTTCTAGATAAATAGGAGTTCTAGAACAATTAAAATCACCACAATTTCCCCTAATAAATTAGTTCAGGTAAATATAATCAGGACATTTTTTGACATGTTTTATTTATTCTTTTAGAAATCCCCATTTTAGCATTTGTTAACTGTATCATTGAATCTTGGTAAGAATGTCATGAATCAGCAACTGGGGCAAAGAGGGGAAACAACAATAATAATTTGGGTAATGTATTTCCAGTTCATTCCAGTGCTTTATGTTTACTATTTAGTTTGATCTGTTTCCAACATATGGGGAATCTAATAAAAATTTTCAGATTACCAGTTTACTGTTCAAGAGAAATCAAATTTTAACAATAGGATCTATTAACCTTAAAAAGAATTACAGAATAATTTTTTGATCTGTTCTCAGTATATTTCCACCTTCACATTACCAAAGATACATAAATGATAGAAGATTGTTAAATTACTTAAAGAAAGCAATGGTCAGTCATTTATTTTCACTGGTATTACTGTTACTTAAGATAGACTTCTCTTATAAGAATATCAACATACATGGTCTCTGCAAGCAACTATATACAGATTATTTTTATATCTATATATCTATATATATATTTGTATCTTTGTGTTAAACATAGGTAAAATTGATAGAAACAGAAAAAAATGGGCAAAAAGATTATTTTTCTTTCTTTTCACAGTGTTTATTTAAACTTCACTTTGTAGTCAAGGCACATAAGAGACTTTGATTTGGAGAGGTTTTCTTTTGAAGGTGACAAGCTAGCTTTCACTAAAACATTAATCCTCTGGCTATTTATCAGAGACTAGAGACTGTAAGGGCATTGGAGACTAGAAATATTATACTCAGAGTATAAAGAAAATCCGAGTACTTTTAAATCTCAAGGGCATTTCCACACTACACAAAAACATTTGAAAAGTATATATTTGGAGTTAAAATAGAAGTGTGAGACTTCAATCATTTATAATAAACATCACAGAAAACTGTCATTTAGTGAATTTCTCTTAGATGTTTTTTTTAATTGCTCAAGAAGCTTCACACACATACAAATTATTAAGTGCAAAGAAAAGTTTTAATAACTCTGTCTTATTAGGGAAGATGATTTAAAATGTTTTAATTATATTATTTGTTTTGATTTTACTAAATTAATTCCTAAAACAAAATAAAGAGAATGAACAGAGTACACACAAGAGACATTCTCCTGGGAAGACTATTCAGAAGACATTACCATATGGAAATATTCATATAAATTTCACAAATCTTGATTTTTCCCAAACTATGTCTTGTGCCCAGAATTATGAGGGATTTCACAAGAACACACAAATTGTAATATAAGAAAGCCAATATATGATATATTCATGAACAAATAGACAAAATGATCCATGTGCAGCAGGTTTTCAGCCCAGTGACTTTTAGATTTGAAAGTGGTGATCATCTCATTTAGCTGTATCATCCTTTATCATGTCTGCTAATGAGAATGCTGAAATTCACAATGGTTTACTATGCACATCACACAAGGCAGCGGCCACTATGCTGTGGAAGAGGTCCTGGCCTGACCGTAAAGGAAACTGAATGTTAATTCACTAAATTAGCCTTAACAAATAAAACAGGTTAGCTCACTTCTCATTTCTGTAGTTGCAAAGGTAAAATAGTTTGCCTAAAATGTATCAATTAAAATAAATAAAACATTAAATGTGTTTAATTCTTGAAAATATAATTTTTGGAACAGCACTCACAGTCTGATACCATTTATATGTATTCACAACATAACACACATTATTGTATATTATTTATGGACAGAATATACATGTCAAAAGTAAAAATAGACTAGAGTAATATATACTGAACTCATGTTAGTTGTTACTTCTGAGGTAAGGGTATGAGAAATACGAATGGAGGATGTGCTAAAAAAATACTTCACTTGCATCTAGAATTCAGTTTTCTAACTATAAAATGAGTATAATAGTAGCATATATATCATAAGATTGCTGTGAATATTAAATAAGCCAACAGAGTTAAGTATTAAGAACAAATTATTGGAATACAGTAAGGTGCTATTATTATTATCATTAATATTTTTTCATTGGTGTATTAAATCTGGTGATGAGCAAATGATATTCATATGCATTCCAGGTGAACACTGAATCTTCCGCTATTTCTAGTGATATAGTAAGCACCATGGGAGACAGAAGAACATTGACTTCCTAACAGTTTTATTACATAAAAGCTCTGATTTTTTATCACATATTGCTATATCTATCAAGAGGAAAATATTTGGTTATCATTGATAATTTTTACAACATCATGTACTGACTAATCTAAAATAATATACATTGTATACATCAGAGACTATTATAGATAATGATCTATATATCTATTAGATAGATATATAATATAGATATATAAGCAAGGTTTCTCAAATTGCATGTCAATTTCTAAGTTTAATTTGTTTTTAACATGTAATTAAAAAATCTTTCAATTATCTTAGTATAATACAGTTGGCTATTTAATTTCTGTTTGTGGCACTAATTCATTACCACAAAGTTCATTATATATTCTAATTTATTATCTTTAACTTAATTATATTTTAATTAACCAGGAATTTTCATAGTATAATATAATGTTAGTTGAAATAATCTCTATTTGTATAATCTTAATGAATAAATAATATTTATTTGAAATAATTTAAATTTACTATTTCACACTTTTATTCTCTGATATTTTAACTATCCTTGCTCTGTTTTATGTTTATATCATGTATATTAATTATAAGTAGGTGAAAATATATCCTCTAAAGAAACCTGTTTTGATTTTGTAATAATTTAGAATTGTAATCTATCAGTAAATACATAGAACTATTATTTCCATTTCCTAGTTTAACTTAGTCATGTGTCTAATCAGATGAAAAAAAATTCAAGTAAATTTTTCTAATTAAATTTAAATGTAATCAAGCAATGTATCTTGATTTCTCAAGAAATGATATTAGGGCCTCTAAAGCAATTATTTCCACATGGTGCACAGTACCAGTAGTTTAAATAACATATGCACCAGTTCATATCTTGAAAAGCAATTTTATTTTACACATCCAATAAATTGAATTTAAATAATCACAAAACGTTTTAGCAACTTCTAAATCACACAATAAAAGATATATTTTTCTGTTATTGATTTTAAAAAATAACAGATTTCCCAATTTGAGTAAAACTTTATGTTCTAGAATCAGAGGTTCTGAATCTCATGGCTATTTTGTACACATCAAGAAAATTTAAAAATTTACTTTAAATAAAAATTTTCTATTCTCCTTATTGCTATGATTCATCAGATTAAAACAAACTTGTGGTCCCTAGAGTAAGAGGTAATTCAACATTATACCCTTAATACTTGCATACGTCTTGGGGCACTGAAGGCACTATACAAAAGTCTTTTATATTTGAATGAATTCAAATTTCATTGCTTTATATACTTGTATATTTTATCTATATTTCTGAACTGTCCTGCTTAAGGAAAGAATTTAAAAGAAGAGAGAGAAAGTATAACTTTAAATTTGAAGACGGGCAGCAGAAGTGGTGGAACCAGACAATCGGAGCCATCTTTGCTCCTATTATAAGAAAATAAAAGCTCCTATTTGCTACAGAAATTCATAATAATTACCATACAGAACTCCATATCCTTTAGACAAGAAAAGCATATTAGACAGTTTAGACTGGTATCACAGGGCCTATTTAATTTAAACAACAAAAATGTTTACATGTAATATATTTTATGTGTGTGATAGAACTACACAAAACATCTTCCTCCAAATTTCTACCCACTCCCAAGTGCACTAAAATATTGCTCTTATTACAAAACTGTTCCCAAATTTAAGAAATCAAAGCTTATCTATATTTAGAATAAATATTGTTTAGAAAATAATTATAAATCTCATTCACTTAAAAGAAACCTCTTGTTTTAGAAAGCTTCTGTCCTTTTGATTTTTAGACAAATAAAAATTCCTGCAGATGGTTTTTTGAAACCACAAGGATTAGAGCTTTGAGTAGAAGCTGCATACATTTTACACTTTTTTGCAATAAAATAAATAACCAGTATGTATCTAGAGAAAAAAAAATTGTACTTGCATGTATTGTTTTTATCTTTTATTTAAAAATTAAATACTTGAAATGTTATAATAGTTTTGGGTATACAACATAGTGATTAGGCATTTATATACCTTATAAACTGATTACCCTGATAAACCTAGTTCCCCTCTGACGTCTTACTAGTTATCGCCATATTATTGACTATATTCCCTGTGCTGTATCTTACATCCTTGTGACTATTTTTATAACTGGCACTTTGTAATCCTAATCCCTTCATCTTTTTCACTCATCCTCTCAACGCCCCTTTCCTCTGGCAACCATCCAATTGTTCTCTATATGTATGAGTTTCTTTCCTGTTTTGTTAGTTCATTTGCTTTTTGGATTGCCTATGTAAGTGAAATCACATGGTATTTGTCTTTCCTTGTCTAATTTCACTTAGCATGATACCCTGTAGATCAAAAATGGCAAGTTTTATTCTTTTTGTTTGTTTTGCTAAGTAATGTTCTATTGTATGTATGTACCACTTATTTTTTAAGATTTAATTATTTATTCTTAGAGAGAAGGGAAGTGAGGGGGAGAAATGGTGCTATAAGAGAGAAACATCAGCTGGTTGCCTCTTATATTTGCCCTGATCTGGGACCTAACCCACATCCCAGGCATGTGCCCTGACTGGGAGTCAAAGTAGTGACCTGTGTTTTCCAGGACATTGGCCCACCAACTGAGCCACAGTGGTCAGGGCTATTCCACTTTTTTAAATCCATTTGTCTGATATTAATACTCAGGTTGCTTCCATATCTTGCCTATTGTAAATAATGCTGAAATGAACATAGGGGTGCATGTATCTTTATAAATTAATGTATTGGAGTTCTATGGATAAATACCCAGAAATGGAGCTTCTGGGTCATATGGTAGTTCTATTTTTTAACTTTTTGAGGAACACCCATGTTGTTTGTAATGGCTGCACCAATTTCATCTGAGATACAATGAACAAGGTTTCCCTTTTCTGCACATTCTTACCAACACCTGTTTTTTGATTTATTGATGACAGCCATTCTATCAGGTGTGAGGAGATATTTCACTGTGGTTTTTTCTTGCTTTTCCCTAATGATTAGTGATGTTGAGCATCCTTTTCATATATCTAGTCACCATCTGCATGTCTTTTTTGGAGAAATGTCTATTCAGGCCCTCTGTCCATTTTTTTATCAGATTTTTTGGGGGAGAGTGGGGTGTTAAGTTATTTGAGTTTCTTATGTATTTTGGATAGTAATTCCTTATTGGATATGTCACTGGCAAATATCTTCTCTCATTCAGTGGATTGTCTTTGTTTAATGAAGAGGTGTTTTGAGAAATACATTTTATTATTTCAGTCTTAAATGATATGGTTTGAATTTTTAAAATTTGAGATTTCAGAAATGGGAAATCAAAAAGAGCTGGAGCAGTCTGGAAAAACAACCTGAGTGAGTTAGAAAGGCAATGAACTGAGTGTTAAAAATTATTAGAATGTAAGGAAACAGGGAATTCAGAAGAGCAGTTATGCCTCAGAGTCATGTTATGAAGTCAGTGAAATATATTCCAGACTATCAAGCCTGACAGACCCAACCTGTCTTTCTCACGTAAATGTGGAGAATGCATGACTGAGGCTCAGGATGGCTGTGAGGCTTTGTGGGCTGGTATTCTACCACCCCTCTGAAATGAGTGGGGAGTTGACCAACATAAAGTCTTTTCTTGATCAAAAAGAATATATATATGTATGTGTGTATATATATTCATATATGTTCATATATATTCATATATACATACATATAATCTTTTATATATATGAATATATATACGTATATATTTTCTTAAATTTATTTGTTCTTTTACAGATGGCTCATGAGTTTTCCAAGTGCTCTGTAAAATGCTCCATTCTTTCCCCCTTTTCCCTAAGTAATACAGAAAATCTCATTAACTAGAGTGTCTTGTGAAAAAAAAAATTGCTACCAAGTCCAAAAAGATTAAAAATAAGAAAAACTCAGTGCTGTTTAGGCCCATAAGATAATAGAAAAAACATGCAAAATGCTTGCAGATCGTCTGGCTCTTACTTTTGCTCCTCTCTTTACCAAGAGAACCTTCCCATAGTAACCTGTTGAAAGAGAAGCGATTAGAAGCAGAGCTGACTTGCCCCAGTCAACCCACCTGAGACTCTCTTAGAAGAGCAGATAACCAGGCAAGCCTCAGGTGTGTGAGTGAGCCCAAGGTTAGCAGAGCCAATTGGCAGACACTTTAAAGAGAAAACTATTGCGCAGAGACTTGAACAGTAACAGCCAATAGACATCTATATTAGCAAAAACTGTAAGACATGCCAGACTTGAATCTTTATTACTGCGTGTGTCTGAGTTGTGTGCGTTATGTCAGGCAATACTACTATGTCAATAGATTACTGATACACTCAGCTCATGACCAAAGAGATAACCTTTTTGCATCCTCAAAAGGAAACATCCTTCAAGTCACTTCATCAGAGTAGCTTGATTAAGCAAAAACTAGATCTTTCTGCTTGCCTAAAGCTGCTGCTTCCTTAAGACTCACTAACAGAAGTGTTTCTCTCACTTGACTAGAGAAGAAAGGCCCAGTGCTTTTGAATTGCTTCTGAAAGTAGTAGGTGGCCCAGAAATACCACAAGTTCCCTTTAGCACACACTGATTATTACTGGATAGCTGAGACATCGATTCTCTTGCATTTGTTGTTGTTTTTATTTTTTCTTTTCAAATAAAAATGAGAGGAATAAATACAATTATATTCATGTCCCTATCAAATTTGAAAAAATAATAGAGAAGATGTAGAACTCACTATTTAAATGCTGAATAAAATGTATGTTTTCTTAAGCCTGGCGTAATTCGGTCGTTCAAGATATTTGCTTCGATCTTAAAAGCATTGAACTTCTTTATGACACACCTGGGAACTATCATGGATATCCATTCTGTGTGCTCACATATTAAATTACTTACATTTGCATGACATGTGAGGCACTAAGATAATTGCCTAGATCTTTTCACTTCTTATGACCTTTGGAACCAGACGCTATGTATATGTGTACTGGTACAAACTATGCTCAATTTATCATAATAAAGTTCTCATTTAAGTATTTTCTATTATGCCTTACTACTCTTCTGGAGATACCTTTCAGCTCTCTCATGTGTTTCTTGACAACCAGAGGCTAGCTTGTCCTGACCACATTAGTATCTCCAGTGACTTCAGGTGTGTAGTCAATAGGGCAGGCCTGGCAGAAGACCATAAAAAAGATGGTGAAACCAGAGAGGACACTTATCCCTACAGCCTCCCTGCAAGATTTCCTTGGATTGCCAAAGGCCACTTTTATTTGAGGACAGAAGTACTTATTTTTTCTCACCTCAGGTTCTGGTCACACATCTCTTAATCACATCTGTTAGGGCATGGAGTGGTAAACTCCTGGTCACTGCCCCTTAGCTCACATCTTTGCAATTTATTATAAATAAAGCCTTCTAAAAGTAATTATGTACTGAGTTTGCCATCTGTTTCCTGTGAGAACACTAACTGGTAAAGTTACAGTTCCCAAGTTTTTTTTCATTAAATAATTAATTTTTTTAATGGCATATGAATGTGTGTGAGAGGTCTGGGGTAGATTAGAATTTACCTGGCTTTTGGAGGGGCAATTTTAAGAAGAAGATATAAGAAGTATCTACTTTACCACTTTATGAGCCGTGATAGAGAAAACAAACTTTATGGCATAATGTAAACACAGTGTCAAAGTTAGAGCGTACAATAAAATGGAATGCTGACTGGGATCTGACTGTGTAATGTTGGTGGTAGCCTAAACCTCAGTTTCCTCTTTTACAAAATAAAATTTAACTACCTGTCCTGTTCACCTTCAGCAAGATTCTTGAGAGAATTAAATGAATGAAATAAAGATACATAGAACTATAAACTTTTCAGAAACAGTTTTTGTTAAATAAGAGGAAATATCCTATTTTATGTGATTTTTTTGCCCAAATTATCTAAAATGATGAAAATTTACAAATTAATATTGGTTTGATTCTCCTTATACACATACACATTTTCCTATTAAAAATTAAGGTGAAGTTCCAAGTGTGTTAGTATAGCTCAGTGAAAGGGGAAATCATATAAACTAGAAAATTTACTGAGACTAATTTCACTAACCACCTCTAATTTCTGCAACATCATATTTTGGCAAATCCAGGTTATTCCCATGAGTAAATATGAGAGAAGCAATCCAGATACTATTCAGGGCAACTCACTGGTGTACTAAACATCTACAAGGCAATTCCATTTCTCTCTCTCTCTTTCTTCTCTAACACATTCTTCTCTCCTCTCTCTTTCTCCATCTCCCTCTCTTGGTTATTCACATAGATGTAGCACATATCATGAACAGTATATGTGGCTTATTTGTTAATATCCCCTGCCACTGACAGCTTAATAATGAAGTCCTTCATTACTATTCTTTCTTGGTATAGCTGGTTGAGTCAGTGATTCTTATCATGTCTGAAAAAACACCACCCATCAGGGGTCACATTTACATGCTCTATTGAAAAAGAACTTTAGCTGAAAGTATTCTAATAGTTCAGATCCTGCTGTGAAACATATGTGAAGAGACATTAACCACCTACATGGGTTAGGAATGTAAGAAACAGGGAAAACTGTGCAGTTTTACAAACTAGCAAAATAATTGAAACTTAATGAGGAGGTTCTCTGGGCAGAAAATGACCTCTTGTTGTGGTGTCACAAAGTTCCCACTTCCTATTGGGGAGCTGGAAAAATGAATGAATAAAAGTGTGAAGAACAGTCTAAACCCCAATGGGCTCATTTATTACTCAGCATTGATTAACTTCTAAGTGTTTTTTTTTCTCTTAAATATTTGAAACAGTTTTTTGTTTTGTTTTGTGGGGGTGGGGTTTGGCTGATTTAGATTTTTATGTTTATAAAGAACCGAAAAGAGAGAACCATTCTAGTATTTTCATTTAGTATTCTGAGTACAAAATTAGTAGCCTTCAAACTAATCCTGACTCGATTTTTGTGACACATTTGCAACTAAACTCTAAAATTGTAAACGTGTTGAATTTGAACACTAGGTTCATTCTTGTAAACTTCAAACCCAATCTGCCTTTTTAGATAGCATTTTTTGTACTGAGAAACAAAAAAATTCAGCTATGTATTTCTCCAGAGACAAAACTGCCTTTGGGTCCCTGTGTCACACTGTCTGGTCACGCAGGGCTCAAAGACCGTCTCCTGGCTCACCGGGGTGTTCCATTCCTCAGACTTGCTCTCCAGCCCTGAAGTATCTGGTTGACATTTGCACTGTCTTCTTCCCAAAAAAGTTTGTGTAAAGTCTATTTACCTAATGTTTTCTTCCATTTCTCACATGATGAAATTCCTTGTTTCAGCAAAGCTCATCTTATCATTCACCATTGTAAAGCAATTTTTTAATGGAAGAATCTCAAGTTTATGTGCATTCAACATGGTTACTTTTTTATTTTTAATTTTCTCATTTTTTTGTTATTATTTTCAGATATTTCTGACCTTGTTGGATCTTGCAACCAGTGATGTTAGAAACATAGTGTAGTTCTGTTTCCAGATTTGATAAATTGTAATTGAAGAAAATTATTAACAATACACTTTATTTCAAAATAGCTAAAGAGTTTCACTTAACATAATGCTCTCTGGGTCCATCCATGCCATTGCAAATTTTTCATTTTATGGCTGAGTAATATGTCACTGTGCAAATGTTCCATAGTTGTTTTAGCCATTCACCTACTGATGAACACTTGCCTTGCTTCCAAATCTTGGCTATTGTAAAAATGCTCCACTGAACTTAGGGGTGCCTATATTATTTCCAATAAACCAGTCAGAGAAAGACAAACTACATGATTTCACTCATGTGTGTAGTCTAAAGAACAAACTGAAGTAACAAGCAAAATTGAAGCAGACTCATAGACAGCAGGCTGGCAGATCTGGGAGAGGGGTTAAGGGATCCAGCAAAAAAGAAAAAGGGCTCATGGACAGGGACAACAGGGCTGTGATTGTGAGGGAGTAAGAAGAGGGTATAAGGGGATAAATGGTAATGGGAAACAATACAATAAAAATAAAGCATCAAAAAGAATAAAACAAAATAGCTAAAGCGTCAGCGTGAGTACTGAGCAACAGAGACACTTCAAACACTGCAAATGGGAATGTAAAATTGCACAGCTGTTTTGGGTGTCGGTTTGGCTATTTTTAATAATATTAAATGTACAAGTATTATATAAACCAAACATTCAACTCTTAGGTAGTTAATAAAGAGAAATGAAAGTATATGTTAATACAAAATTATACACACAAAATAGTGCTTTATAGAAGCTGCATTTGAAATGAGCAAAACATGAAAACATAAATTGTTCAAAAATAGATGAATGGATAAACAAATCATGGGATAGTCATTCGAAAGAACACTCCTTAGCGATAAAAAGAACGAACTATCAATATACACAACATGGATGAATCTCAAAAAAATTATGCTGAGTTAAAGAGACCAGAGAAAATGGCACATGCATTTACATGATCCAATATATTTATTTTTAGAAGATTAAAACTAATATTATTGTGACAGAACAGTTCATTAATTACCTGAGGCTGTGGCTGAGTATAAATTATTTGAAGAAAAAGATTATAAAAGGAGTCAAGAAAAATTTGGGGGCATTTTTTGTGCTCATCCTCTTGATAGTAATAATATTTTCATAGTTGAATACATGTTAAAACTTAAAAATGTTATATTTTACATGTGCACAGTTTATTAAATACCCATTATATTTCAATAAATCTATTATAAAATATTATAAGGAAAACAGAATATGGGCTTCATGCTTGAAAATGGTAAGTTGTTGAAAGGTTGTGTTTATTTTTAGAGTTGACACGTATTTCTGAGGAGGGGGACTAAAAAAACAGATGAAGATGGAAGAAGCAAATATTTTCAAGTGGAACATAGCAAGTTAATAGCTGTAAAGCAATAGAAATTTCAGATATATTTCTGCTTATTCATAATAAAATAAAAATTTCAATGAATATGATAATAATAGGTTGCAGCTGCCTCATGCAAACAAATGTTTCCTTCCATAATCTCCTTAAGGAGGAGTTGTCCCTTTCCACAAACTGAAAAGATTGCCAGTTCAGGACGTCACTCAAGAAAGTGTAGTGAGATTGAGGTAGGGTGGGTGGGAAGACTATGATTAGATTTTTCATCATGTCACAACCTTGTTCTCTCGGATCCCAGAAAAGTGATTCATCCGAGTCAGGAAATTCTCCCTTACTAGAATAAGTGGACAGTTGGCCTGGAAATTGCAGATACTCATGAATAAGAAACCTTAGATGGGGTTCAGAACCAATTGGACCCTTGACATTTTTAATCTTGAGGCAATTACTAGCTAAGTGTTCTGTGATTACTTATTTCAACACAAATATAAAGTGAAAGTGAACCATGTGATAAACTTCTTTCTTGTTGTCTTGAAATTTCCTTTTAATTTCAATTACAATAATGTTTTAACCCAAAGTAAAAGAGCACACTTAAATTAGAGGTCCTGTAATATCAAACATATAATGATGTCTTTAATTAAATGAACTTTCTCAGAGGCAATTAGGGACACATGAATTTTGCTCCATTCAATTTTGGAGTATCAGATAGAGTAGGTGTTGTTCACTCTGCTGAAAACAGGGTTATTAAACAAAAGATATGAATGTTGTTCTTAAACCCAAAATGAGTTACTAGCAAACCCATAGCCATCACACAGCTCTCTCAGTCCTTCCAGCAATGTTTCCAGTGGTCTCTTATGATGTAATTGTCTGTAACTGTGGATTGAACTGCATAGCTGCAACTTCTGAGGTGTTGCTGGCTAAAGTACAAAAGAGTTACCACAGCTTAATAACACAGATCATATTTGTCTAGTAAATCTAAAGCACATCCCTAATAACCTAAAAATGACTATCAGTGAGAGAAGTAAGAGAGAGAAAGACTTGGAATTGTTTAAAAAGTAATCACTATATGCATACAACCTTCATGGTCTTAAAATAAATATGATAGCACTTTAAAAAAGAGACTCACTACTCATATAATTTTTATAGTTATTATACTAACATGGAATGGATCTTTAGTGTCATCTAATTATAGGGATTTTATTTTCAGAAATTATATAAATAAAAACTGTCCAACTAGTTAAAACTTCCGAGTTTACAAGATAATGAAAAAAGCTCTCGAGAGTTGATTTGGCCAATATCACAGGCTTATCAGGGGTTTAGACTGTTTTTGACTATGTCTTTTCTGGTTCCTAAATCTGCCTGTTTAAAACACACTTAACACATATGATCAAAAGGTAGATTGTTTGCCCATCAAAAATTGAACCGAAGCTTGCTCCATTTCTTTCAAGGTGGACCTCAGCGGCACCTTGATTTCTGAAGCACCAGTGCTGGGTAATAGACATTTCAGGATTCATATAGACATGAACTTCTGAACTCATGATGTTTTAGTGGCTTGAATGACTATTTCATATATTTTTCTACACCTCAATTCCCTAATATCACACCACTCTCCTCATTCTTAGCTGATGACCCTACTTTCTACTTTATTGAGAAAATTAAAACAATCAAGGACTCCCCCACTATCTAACCTTCTACCAGCACCTGCAGCCACATTCTCCTGTTCATCACTGTGTCCAGAGAACACACTTTCAGTTACATTAGTCCTTTCCACTTTTGGCAACTCAAAACCATCACTACTTAATCCTGTCCTCATCTTTATATTCATTTATTTTTTCTCTACTGTAATATTTTCACTAGTTCCTCATGTCATTTTTTTCTATCCCAAAACCAAGCCTTGTTTTGACCCCACTTCCAATTAATGCCCTATATATACATTTTTGGCTGTCATTTGCCACATATTTCCTTAGAGATTGATTAATGAAAGTATTTTCAATTCCTTTCTTCCCATTCATCTTAATAATAGATATATATTCATTCCAAAGAGTCTTCTATTTATACTTTGGTTTTTCTTCAGATTGTTTCAACCTTTCATCTTTTACCAAAGAGTTTTCTGTTTAAAACATGCCACTCATGTGAACATTACTAATCACCTCCACATTGCTAAACCCTTTGTCCATTATATAATTTTAATCTTTCTGAAATCATCAGCAGCATTTTAGAATTTCCTTCTCTTTAAAACATATGTTGGTCAAAATAGTCTGGGTTATGCAATAATAAACATTAATCCCCAAGGCTTAGTTTGTTAAAAACTATCTATGCCTTTCATTCATTCTACAAATTCATTCTAAGTTGTTGAGTCTCCTCTCTACTAAGGCCTCACTTGAGTAACAAGGCTGATGGAACAACCACTGTTTAGAAAAAGAGATAATAAATGTTTGAGCTAAGAAATGACAAATTCCCATACCATCTATGTCCCCAACAAGCCCCCACCCACACTTCTTCAAACCCCCATTCAATCTGTCAGCAAATTCTTAGTTTTCTTATCCATAAAATATACCAATATCTGGTCATTTCTATCTTTACTTCTAATATGTAAGCCATCATTATCTCTTTCTTGAATTATGGTAACATATTCATAATAAACAAGTCTACTTGCTTCTTATTTGCACCCCAACAGTTTATTTTCAACTTAATAGTCTGAAAGATTCTTTTAAAATGCTAAGCAACACCATGATTCAGCCTGTAATAAAAAAGGAAATTTCTGACACATGCACAATATGAATGACTCTTGAAGACATTATGCTAATAGAAGTTAGCTAGTCACAAAAGCACACATACTCTATGATTTCTCCTACATGACATACATAGAACAGACAAGTTCATAGAGAGTAGAACAGTGATTGCTGGGGGCTGGGGAAGAGGAGGACGGTGAGTTATTGTTTAATGGAAACACAGTTTCAGTTTGGGAAGATAAAAAGAAGTTCTGGAGATGGAGAGCAGTGGTGGTTGCACGGCAATATGAGTGTACTCAGTTCTACAGGACTGTGCACTTAAAAATGATTAAATGATAGATTTTATGTTAGATGTGTTCTATGACAATAAAAAGTTGAATATTGAGTAACATCAGGTCACTCTTCTGTATCCCTTTCTGAAGGCTGCTGGGTTCACTTAGGGAAATATGCCAAGTGTTCACCTGGCCTTACTCCATCCACCTTACGTTGTCTGCCTGCCCTCAGTAACCTCCCTGATTATCACATTTACTATTTTCTCCCTCATCTACTTTCTTCAAGCCAAATGGTCTCATTTTAAAACTATCTTCTTCTGCTCTTTGCTCTAGCCATGACTAATCCCTTCTCTAACTTATAATCTTAGGTTAAATCTCATCTTCTCACTGAGTTGCCTCAATTGCACTACCTGAAATGTTGCACACACATAGATTTCTACTCACCATTAACATACTATACATGTTTTGCATTGTACCTGACATACTTTGACATTTTATGTAATTTGCTTAGCTTTTATGTTTGTTTATTACTCACTGACCCTTCACTCACTAGAATGTAAATACCTTCAGGGTAGAAAGCATTGCTCTTTAGCTTGTTGATGCATTATAATTGCCAAGGATACTATGAGAGTCATAGAGGGTAGTTAGTGATTATTTGTTCAATGTTAAATAAATAAATGCCATTCTGTTACTCCCAACCGATTATCATAGTTGGCCTATCAAGTTTCAGTCTCAGTGACCTTCAAAGAACTTGTTTGCTCCAGTTTTCTAGGTAAACATCATTGACTGAAGTTATTTCAGTTTGCTTCTAGGTTTTCGTATCCACACCAAGTAACTGACAATTGAGTTAGACTTCGCTTTTACTCTTCAGTCACTTGCTTTTTATCCACTGCACTGATATTTAGTGTATCTGCAAGAATGGAAACAATAATCTAAAAGAAATGAAATTTTACAACAGTTAAATATTTTTTTGCTCATTAATTGTGCTGGAAATTATATATTATTTTTAAAGGCAACTACTCTTTATTTATGAGGAATTTAACTTTGCTAGTACAAATATTATATGAATATCATCTAAAATTCTATTCTTTAATTTATTCCAATTATATGGTATAATCAGTATTTGGTAATTACTCCAGGCATAAGCTTTTAGCATGTGTTTGAACTTTGAACGTGAATAGCAAGGTCATTCAAATTTATAATAGAGGATAAATAATTAAAATAATATTGTTTTCATTTAAGAATCTCTATTTTAGAAATATAGACCTTTTATGATTAAAAAACAATGTATAAATTATCTTGTATGCTTAAACATTTAAGATACTCTATAAAAAAATCTCATTCTACAAATTGAGGTAAATACCAATAATATTTCTACTGGGATTTGCTTGCCATTTTAAGATTCTTAAAAATCAACAACATGCCCTGACTGGTGTAGCTCAGTGGATTAAGCGTGGACTGTGAACCAAAGGGTTGCAGATTCAATTCCCAGTCAGGGCACATGCCTAGGTTGCAGACCAGGTCCCCAGCGGGGACCACGTGAGGGGCAACCACACATTGATATTTCTCTCCTATTTTTCCCTCCCACTCTCTCTAAAACTAAATAAATAAAATATTTTTTAAAAATCAACAAAAACAAAAATATATCTATATATTAAGCATCAAGGTCAATTAAAAAAGTATCTGTTGAATGCATTCAAAGTGTCCATATTTATGTACAAAACTGCATACTGAGTATTCAGTTCATTTTTTTATTTTTAATTATTTTATCAAAATAATTCCATGAATGTACTTAAATGCTTTCTGAAATTTATACACAGACAGATCCTTTACATAATAAAGTCAGAATAAATGTAAAAGATTTGGTCTTGCATTTATGTTTGTACTTTGCAAAAATGAGCTTTTAAGCAGTGGTTTACCCATTTAATTTCCCACTCCATTCCCCATATCTGGGCAAAAGTTGGCTCTCTGCAAGCTCTTTCAATTATTGCCTTTGAGTAACCCTGGGAGTAATTACTTGCATTTGCATCAGCCATCAGTTCAGATTAAAAAAAAAAAGATTTACCTGAATTATACCATTTAATGATGCTATGCCTTAGCTTTATAAATAATACAGTCAGCTATATTTGAAAGCCCCGAATATTTAAAAAAATACAAATATACATGTGGCCCAAATCTTCAAATTCCATTATGTCTATCTTCTTTTTTCAAAATAGGGACCAGGATTTGAATGGGGAGCTAGTGTTTACAATGGCTTTCCCTAGTATTGTAATGATTCCAGGGCAAACTCCCATACTCTTGAGTATCAAACTCAAGATCTATACTTTTCTTTGGTTTGACTGTTTACTCAATGGTGTGCTAGCAAATGATTAGCAAAGGACTCTCAAAAAATGTAGGCATGTAAGTATGTAACCAAGTTTACTGGGATTTCTACTTATATAATAGATGATACATAATTAAGAAATATAAGATGCAGTCTTATTTTTTTATTTCAAATGTAATCTTTATTGTAAACTCTATATAACCAATTTATTTCCACAGAATGCATTCACTGATTTTTACCAATTTTTGAAAAATTATAAAACATACAATTATAATAAGTTTAGTTCTGATGTGAATAACTGTTGACATTTTGTTTATATTAACATACAAGAAGAAAATACAATAATGATATGTTAGGTTATTTTTATTAATCAGTGACTTGAAACATTTTTGTTGAATCAGAGAATGATTTCTTTATTTAGTACTGGAAGAATATCTTCTCAAATTATGTGCCCTTTACAATGTAACATTTATTTACATGGCTAAGTTTCATGTTTGATCTGCATTATTAATATTTTATATATTGCTTTCTAAAGCCTGGACATTTAAAAACAATAAGTGAAACCCTGATTTGCAGCATTTGCACCATTATAAAATCTACCTAATGTGGCCAATTTCAAGATGTCAATATGGCATCACTGAATGAACATTGAATGCTTCTATTTTATAGATAGAAATAGTAGGTTATTCATTAAATCATCAAAATTCTATCTTTAAAATTCTACTTGATTATAAGACTTTTTTCAAAGACTCAGCAACATTTGAAATTTTATACCAATCCACTGATAAAAATTCCAATTAGCTTATTAACCTGCATTTTTCAATCTTTCTCATAGAGCTTACTGAGTTTTGTTGAAGGTGGTAATCCTACCCAGCTGGTATCCGTGGTTTTCCTAGGATGGCATAATAAGCATGCTTTGATATTCAGGGTGTGTAGGTCGTTTAAGCCTATAATTGTTTTTAATGGGTTGTTTGCTTCAAAATCACAGTTGGTATGAAAGACAGGAAACCAAATAGAGTTAGGCCAATAAAAATTAGTGGATCTATAGGTTTTCAATAAGTGCATCTTTGTTAAATATAAATGAATATTAGCATTTCTTATTAATTTGGCAGCAGAATGTGTAAAATTCATGATTAAATGTACTATTGTTCAGTAATGATTTGGAGTACTGTCAGTAGTAAGCAGCCAGAAAAATGCAACAATAAAATGCTCTTCTGTTTAATGATTTCATTTTGGCAAAGGTTTGTTTACGTAAAGAGTGACTTCTGCTTAAAGCAGTCAATGAGGAAGGCCTTTCTATTTCCGATAAGAGTGATCCGACTTCTGCCAGGACTGCTGTGGGTGCCCATTACACACACACACTTTGGTCGTCATCAGCTTCCCAGGAAATCCAGTCCTGTCTGGGCACACATGGGCAAGATAAAGTGCATGTTGAAGCAATTCTTTGGTAATTTTCAGGCAAATTAATTGGAAAAATGTAAAACAAATCACTTTAGTGCTGAATTATGAGGAGCTGTATATACATTTTTTTGCATTTAATGGGTACTTTTTAACACTGTTCATTTGTCTGTATGGAAATAAAATGTAAACTTGGGACTTTTGGGGTGAGTTGAGATTCAGAGAGGAATTATTTAAAAGCTTAAAATTTGAGATGGGTAATCAATATTTTTAAAGTCCAAAACTTGTCATTTACTATGATAAACTTACTCTACTTTCTTTCTTCACAAATCCTTACTTTGGGTATATACAAGAAATGTTGCCAGGTTTTAAGAAGGTTCAACAACTCTTGAACTAAGTTTAATGTGTTTGAGTTCATTTAAAATTAATCTGTTTCCCAAAGATGTTTTCCCAAAAATCTAAGCCCATCTGTATTAAAAGAAAAAAATCTTGCATGTGTTTTTAATTCTTCTACAAACACAGCATTAAAGTATACCATTGCAAAGACCTGTAGATAGCCCAAAATTGTATAAACTCCTTTTTCCATGGAAACAAAAAGGTTTTAAGGGCCAAGTATGAATAAAAGTGATACCAAAATATTCAGATAGTTAAAAAAGGGGAAAATCTTCAATCTGCTCAGACATTTTAATTATACATTATACTTTGTTCTTTACAGCTTTTTTCAATTTCTCTGCATTTATTCTTTAAACATTCCTTCTTATGGTGCTTAGAAAAGGCTTCTTTTCAGACTTTTCTAGAACAATATGCAATAAAACTACCATGGTTAGGAATAGCAGAAAGGTGTAGGGAAAAATAAAACTAGTTACATGGCCCACAGAACTTATTATATAGTATTTAACTCATAATTTTAGAAAGGAAATATAGAGACAATCAAATTTAAAAATGTGGGCATTTATTAAATATTTGAGGTTAAGACACTCAATGGATATTTTTTAAGTTTATGCCATGTCCAAAAGGTTATTTCAATAATTAATGTAAGTGGTGGAGGGAAGATGGAGACAACTGTACTTGGACAGCAATAAAAAATGTGGAAAAAAAAGAAATTGAACTCATTTCTTTATCAGACTGACATTAGTCAAGTTTGTCTTTTACTTTTGTTGCCATACTCCAAATGGGAGTGCCAATACCCATTCGAGGTCTAAAATATTTCTGTTGGCCACTTGCACAATCCAAATTTATCAGTTACTTGCCATGCCTTTCCTTTGGTGTATGATGCCATCGCAGAACCTGGAAAAATGGATGATACAAAAACTATTTAGAAACAAAGCAGCCAGAATCATACCTCTGTGTCCTGCACATCTCAACCACGATGAGGCAGAACCAGCCCGTGCAATTACCTGAGGCCAGCCAGCCTCATCTCTCCGGAGGGAGCAGAGACGGAAGAAGCAGGTAGTAATCTATCTGTGGACTGCGCTGACCATTCAGTTTTTTCCATGGTCCATGAGGCTAGTTATGGACCTGTGTCTATAATACAAAGGAAAAATGGGCAGCTGAGGCAATCATCTGAGTAATTCTGGCAAAAAGAAAGTTCATTATTAAGGAAAAAGTGAATTGGGGGCACCTCAATTATTTGTATTGAATTTCTATATCGATCATATTCACAAGACAATAGTTTGACTCACTGCTTCATTGTGCTTGGGTAGGCATGGGCTAAAGTAAATGAAAGGCAATTAAACAGCAGTGCCTGGAGAAACATAAGTGGCAACTTAGGTCAGATATTTTGGTGCAGGGTAGCTTCATCAAGTATTTATCAAATCCCTACTGTGCTAGATACTGGGAGAATTACCAGCTAAACAGAAGAAAATGACTATGCACAAACTAGTGGAAATGAGGCATGCATTCATGAAAACTTTAGGTGGGATGGGCAACAATTCAACAGTGGGTTTCAAAAGAAAAGCAAAAGTCGTGTTTTCAGTAATATGTTGGTCTCTTTTCAAAGTCTACTGGAACTCACAAAGCTTGCAGTTAGACAATGAATTGGCTTTATAACAAGGCATGTTGTTATTTAAGGTGGACTCGGAAGACTTCTATTGAAATCATTGAATGAAGGAAGGAAAAGCATTCTGGCCATCCTTCTTTGGAAAACAAATATATCTGGAAGTGGGAGGAGTCAGACAGTTAACTGCACTGAATCCCTATGGCCTTTCCCTAAGGAAAGTGAGTTGTCATTTTCCTCCACAGTGACAGGTGAGAACAGCAGCAGGTGCCTGCAGGAGATAACTGAATTGCAAAAAAAGGATAAGAAAAGACTGGAAATAAATTCTGCACTCACATTGCAATTTTGCCTTGAGCCAGTGAGTCAACGAGCAGGCCCTCTAGGACCAAATGATTACTGCAGTGAAAGTGACAAAAAAGGTTAACCAACTTCTCTACCTGGAATGCTGAGGCAAGATCTGTCCAATCCATATTTATCTGAACATTTTCTAGTTTAATGGGGACAATATCATTGGTAGGCCTATAGGAACTTTATCTAGAACCACACTTGTGTCTCTTGGTATGCACACACTCACATACACACAGTACTTGACTTCTCTATTACTGCAGAGAAAGGAGAAATTTTTTTATCATGAAACTATTTAACTCTTTAAAATTCTATATAAAATGTCTTTTGAAAAATAATTTTGAAGTACCTGTGTAGGGTTATGAAGTATAGATGTAAGACAAAACTGTTAAACATTTCATAGTACCTATGATGTTAAGAGAGTGTTAAAATAAAAAAAAAATTGCTGGATTAAATGCAATTTGCTATCACATATTTGAAATTTTCTTATGAAATGCAACTAATTATCTTTGAGTAAGAAATTAACAGTAAAATAGTATATAAGAATGGACCTTTTCTGTTAATATTTTAATGCTTTGAAATGAGATATTAACATGTCATTAGAATCAGATCCTCCAACAGCACATATCTTTTTACATTCATCATTGTAAGCGAAGGTTAGGACCAGCACTGGAAAGCAGAAGGGGTGGAAAGACGTTCTAGTTTTCTTTGAAGCTCACTGATTTTTTTACCCCACCAACCCCTAATCTGCATGCACACACTTTCTCAGGTGCCCACTCAGACTCACTCCTTTTTAGAGCTATTTGCAAAAGTACTAGGGTTCAGAGGCAAGTTGTGATAAACTAATTTGCTGCTTCAGACTTTCCTTATTAAAAATTATCTATTTCATTTGTATCTGATTTAATCTATGAAATCAATCAAGTAAAACATGGTGCAAACATACATATAAGCCACAGTGATTCTGCTCAGCTGTAAAGAAGAAACAATTGTTACCCTTTACCATAATTGCATCTCACCCTGAATCAACCCGAATTATAACTGAGAAGCTGGAGAAGTTAGAATTGGCTTTACTTGCTCATTCAGCTGTTACTCTTCTAAAAGACCTGAACCTTTCCACAAATCTTTAGAGGCAATACAATTCTCTATTTTAATGAATTCACTTGCACCCTGCAGAGAATTAATTGCTTTGGAAGCAACCCAATGCTCTGACATGCTGAGAGGCCCTGGTAGTTTTTATTTTTTTTCTAATAAACAGTTCTAAGGAATTAACCAACCTCCTGACCAGGTAGGTATACTATCTACTTTTATTATCCCTTTCCACATATGTCTCTCTGGCCTTTCTTTCTATTTGTCTTCACACACACATACATGACATAGTTGTGGGATCCTCGATATTGACAAAACTTAAATACTTTGTTGTATATACACAACTGGAGCATTTTGTAGTATGTAAATTTACAGGTCAACTCTCCACAGTCTCTTTCTCTGTGTAAATAAAATTGGCAACAAATTATTTGTTGTGAGGATTTCTCGACTGTAAATTCTTTTCTTTTATTGTTGTTCAATTACAGTTGTCCCCATTTTTTCCACCATCACTCTAGGATGTGCCATCCTGTGATTCTTATTTGGGGCTATAGTTTCTAATTAATTCAGTAATCCAATGAATATTTATTTAATAACTATTGTATGTCAATATTTGCCAAAAATTAGAATCTGTAATGGGAGATTTACTTTAGGAAGGTAGTGCATAGTAACAGCTACAAAAAGGCAACTGAGGTGACACATAAGACCTGGGGCATATACTTCAATAAACAGAGCAAATGCCCTGGCTGGTGTGACTCAGCAGACTGAGTGCTGGCCTGCGAACCAGAGTCACTGGTTCAATTCCCAGTCAGGTCACATGCCTGGGTTGCTGGCTAGGTGCCCAGTAGGGGGTGTACGAGAGGCAACCACACACTGATACTTCCCTCCCTTTCTTTCTCCCTCCCTTCCCCTCTGTCTAAAAATAAATAAAATATTTAAAAAGCAAAGAGAGATAAGATATTGTTTGAATTCCAAGCAAATACTACCTTCTATATATTAACTTTGCTTCGATAGCTCTGTCTATCCTTTTAGTTAAGGTACTTGAGGAACTTAGGCAGAGCATAATATTTTTTAAAGTGTTGTACTTTAAATGATATTTTTCTATTATGGAATTCTATAAGAATTTTATGTCATAACTCTTTTAAATAAACTTTAATAAATATAAAGGCACTAATTCATTTCTAATGCTTGTCTCATAAAATAAGAAGAAATATTCTTTAGAGACTTTCACTGCCAAACAAGTTGGAGTAAAATAACCGAATTTATTTTCCTACCCAGAAAGAAAAAAAAAATCACACAAATATAATAGATTTTATAGGATATAAGACTGTGAAGGATAGTGATCCCTAAAAGATACGAAACAAATAGAGAGAACCTTTATAATTGTCCCATCTTAAGGCCTGGGGGAGTGTCCAGCCTGTAATATGAGGTGAGGGACATGCCTAAATTAAGGGGTAGACCTGGAAATCCAGGGAGCCCAAGGGGGCTAGTACAGTCAGAATAACTACTAAGAGTCAAGAGCTGAAAAGAGACACAGGGAGAAAGGGAGGCAGGGAGGGAAAGAGAGAGATCCAAAGTCTGAGGATAGTCTCTCTCAGTACTTCAGATAACCACTGATCAGTACACATACATGAGGAAAAAAGTCTGAGGCTGGGGAAAGAGCATCTGAATGGATTAGAGAAACAGTCCTCCTCAAGTCTCATATAGGGCAAAGTGACACATGACTTTGGAACAGCTGAAGTAAAAAAAAAGTACTCGAAATTTATTGCCCATCAAATAGAGCATTCTGAATAGTTTGGCTCCTATAGTGGTCAAACTAGCCCTAAAATAAATACTATTCTCATCCTGACTTAAAAACCTTACGTCAAGAACCAAAAAGATCAAATTGTTTTTGATAACATGACTGTATCCCTGAACAAAGTTCATGAATATTTATAGGAAGACAAAAATATTTAGCACCCAACAAGGTAAAATGTTAACTTCTGCTTTCAGACAATAATACATTACCAGGTGCACTAACTGTGATAGTAAATCAGACTTCAATTGTGAAAGAAGATTCATAGGACCCAAAATAACAATGCTATTCATTTCAAGTGTGTTGTAAAAAAAGTTTAGAATACAACAGCATGAAAGTAAAAATGTGTATCATGGCTCAAAGCTGGTTCTCAGTAGGGTTTTGCAGAAGCAGGGTGCAGTTGTCCTTCCTCTACAAGGGAGAACAGAGTGTGTTTCTTCTCTGTGGGAACCAACACATTGTGCACAGGCTCCCTCAGATCCGGTGGGTCTAAAAGAGAGTATTAGCCTGGACTTTATATACCATGTTCTTGTTATGAGACCTGCTTTACCCTTTGAAGATCTTTCCAAAACCAGGGACAAACCATCGATCATAATTTTATCAGCAACTGATGCTCATAAACTAGTCCAAAGACAAACAAATAAAAAACATTAATTTTGACCCAGAGTTATAAAACAACACCATTAATCAGTATATTTCATGCTTTGTTCAGGAAGTACTATCAGGGCAATGCATCCTTTTAAAGAGCCCTAGAAGGCCTTTTCAAGGTCTTATAGAATAAACTATTTTAATGCACCCACCACACAAAGAAGCAGGAAATCACAATTGACAATAAAATGCAAAATCTATCAACCTAAATAGCCTAGGATACAAAGAGTATATAATTATTAGACAAGCACAGTAATATAGTTATTCTAACTATCCCATAAGTTCAAGGAGGTAGAAGAAAGATTGAATTTGTTAATTCACAAAAAATATGAAAGTGACAAATCAAACTCCTAGAGATAAAAACAACAAAGTTTACCCCTGGCTGATGTGGTTCACTGGATTGAGTGACAGACTGTGAACCAAAGGGCTGCTGGTTCGATTCCCAGGCAGGACTCACACTTGGGTTTGGGCCAGGTCTCCAGTAGGGGGTGTGCCAGAGGCAACCACACATTAATGTTTCTCTCCCTCTTTTTCTCCCTCTCTCTCTCTAAAGATAAATAAATAAAATCTTTAAAAAAACCCTACAAATCATAGATTAAAATTATACTGTATGGGTTTACTGAATGAATATTTGTTACAGATGGAAATGTTAGTGAACTTAAAGATAGTAATAAATGTTATTTACAATGAGACACCAGATAAAAAGGACTGAAAATAATAAGTAGATATATCAGTTGGGCATTTATGGAAATTCACTTAAATCTTACACTGTTTACATAAAAAGAAACACAAAATAGATCAAAGACTTAAAATGAAACACATATAGAATTCTATAACTTGTAGAAGAAAACACAGGAGGACATCTTTTGGACCTATGGCTTGGTGAGAAATTTTTAGACGTGAAATAAAACATAATGCATGTAAAATGTATAAATTGGATTTTATAAAAATTATAAACTTTTTTTCTGTGAAATACCATGGTATGTATATATAAAGACAAAATACAGAATCAGAGAAAATATTTTCAAAGTACATATGTAACAAAATCCAATATTTAGAACACATAAGGAATTCTTCAAAATCACCAATAAAAATTCTGAACTATTCAATTAGAAAATGGGCAAAAGACACAGACACTTCATTAAGGAGAATGTAAGATGGCAAATAAGCTTATGAAAGATATTCAACATAACTAGTTATCAAGAAAATGCAAGTTAAAGCCACATCAAGATACCACTACACATCTATTAGAACAGCTTAAAATAAAAATAGTGGCAAGCTGGTGAGAATGCAGAGAAACTATATTACTCATACATTGCTAGTGTGGGTGTAAGACGACACAAGCACTCAGAAAAGTGGTTTGACATCTCCTTAAAAACTGCATATATGCTTATTATATGACCCAGAAATCACACAGCTGGGAATTCATCCCATAGGAATAAAGGCTTAAGTTCCCTCAGAAACCTATGTCCAATCTGCTCAGAAGAGCAGATTTATTTATAATAGCACTAAAGGGGAAACAAAACATCCACTAACTTTTATCTCTTCCATTCCAAAGACCTTTTCCATCACACACTGTGATACTATTATTATTGAACCAGAAGGGTAGAAAGTTGTTATTAAAAAGGATGAACTCTTTTTTGACAGTGCCAGCTGTCTGATTTGTCTCTAATTTGGGGAAGACATATAGTTTCTATGTTTTAAATAGAACCGATGAAAAGAAGCAGAGAATGTTGGAAGATACACAGACCTTGTGGCTAGAAGCCGCATCTGTGTTCATTACATGCTTCTCCTATGAGCCCTCCAGGACAAATTCTTTCATCTCTCCCAGATTCATAATTCTCACTTAGAAGGGACTAAGAAGAACAGCTCCTAAAACATTGTGAAAATGAAACCACTTTAAAATACTTACTATACAAGTATTGAATGAATACGTTTTCTTAAACAAACATGGACTATTTTGATGGATTTTATGTAGTGCATCATTGACAGAATGGAGTCAGGCTAAAATGCTAAGTGGGTTAGAATTCAGAAAGTTTCTCTTACCAGTAATGTGAACAAGGGGAATTCACTTTGAGCCACAGTATTTCCACCTCTGAAAGAAAGTTAATAATGTTATACCACATTTTTTTTCATTGAGTTAATGATACAACAATATATTTTATATATACACTAAACTCAAACTATTTGATATCTATTAAATATATCAGATTTATATTTAAACATGTGGCAGAATGAATTATAATTTGGATCAAAGTTCAATCTATCTTTGTTGTTCTTGTATTAGAAGTAATAAATCCATCAAATTCTATGTCATGTAAGTACTTGGAATCAACTGAAATGATAAATAATTAGTTTTGGCCTAATTTAGGACATTTCTTTCTTGGATGGAGAAAAGAAAGAATTAGAAATGAATTTCACGGAGACTATCACTTAGATTAAGACTCTCAGTTTGTATTTGACATGTATATATAAACAAATATAGCTCTTGTGTGACAACTCTGAAGACAGCTGTCCTGACACTGAGAATCATGCAGAAAACATTCATGATCCAGGGCTTCCCACAAGCAAAATACTGAAAGCCATAGCACAGTATTTATATTTTCTAAATTTGCTATTAATTAAGTTGTCTCTGAGTAAGTGAATTAAAAAAAAATTTAATATTAAAATTATCCAAGTTGAAGACAAGGCACACTTTGTAGCAAGATTTTTGGATGGAAAACAAGAATTTGAATTCTTTATGTACTTTTTCATTTGTGTGGGAGTTTTCGGTTGTGTTTCTTGGTTTTATGTCAGCCAAACATGTGTGCTTTTGATTTTTTAAGCTTTTTTCAGCATAAGTGGAGCACACACACACACACCTTTTTTTGCATTCATTTATTTTTTAAATTTATTGTATCTTTTTACATTACATTTTAGTCCCCTTATATCTCCCTCCCCCAGCAATCATCACACTGCTGTTCATGTCCACAAGATTTTTCCTTTTTTTCCCCTTTTTTGTTCAATTCCTCTACCCTCAAATCTTCCCCCCAAACTTGCTGCCAACCTGCTCTCCATCTATGAGTCTGTCTCTGTTTTGCTTTTCAGTTTATTCATTAGATTCCACATATGACTGTAGTATTTGTTTTTTTCTGCCTGGCTTATTTCACTTAGTATAATATTCCCCAGGTGCATCCATACTGTCTCAAAGGATAACATTTTCTTCTTTTTTAATGGCAGAGCAGTATTCCATTGTGTAAAAGTTCCACAGTTGTTTTATCTACTCCTCTGTTGATACACACCAGGGTTGTTTCCATATCTTGGCAATGGTAAGTAATGCTGCAATGAATATAGTGGTGCTTATGTTCTTTTGAATTTAGTGTTTTGGGTTCCTTCATATATATTCCCAGATGTGTGATTGATTGCTGGGTCAAAAGGCAGATCCATTTTTAATTTTTTCAGTTATCTCCACACTGCTTTCCACTGTGGCTTATCAGTCTACATTCCCAGCAACAGTGCAAAAGGGTTCCCTTCTCTCTACATCCTCACCAGCTCTTGGTGTTTGCTGATTTATTGATGATAGCCATTCTGACAGCTGTGAGGTGATATATCTCATTGTGCTTTCAATTTGCATCTCTCTGATGGTTACTGATGTTGATCATCTTTTCATATGTCAGTAGACCATCTGTATGTCCTCTTTAGAGAAGTGCCTATTCAGGTCCTTTACCCATTTTTAAATTGGGTTTTTTGTTTGATGTTGAATTTTGTAAGTACTTTGCAAATTTTGGATATTAACCCCTTATCAGATGTACTGGCAATATCTTCTTCTATTCTGTGGGTTGTCTTTTTATTTTATTGATGATTTCCTTTGCTTTGCAAAAACTTTTTAGTTTGATGTAGTCTCATTTGCTTATCTTTTTTCTTTTGTTTCCCTTGCCTGGTGAGATATATCTGATAAGAAATTTTTCATATGGGCAATGTCTGAGATTTTGCTGCCTATGTTTTCTTCTAGGATTTTTATGGTTTGGGATTTAACATTTAAGTCTGGCACATTTTAAATTTATTCCTCTGTGTGATGTAAATGGTGGTTTAGTTTCATTTATCTGCATTTTTCCAACACCATTTATTGAATAAACTATCTTTAGCCCATGGTATCTGCTTATTTCCTCTATCAAATATTGACTATAAACGTGTGGGTTTATTTCTGGGCTCTCTATTCTGTTCCATTGATGTATGTGTCTATTTTTTTTTTTTTTTGCCAGTACCATGCTATTTTGATTACTATGATCTTAGAGTACAGTTTAATATTAGATAACATGATTCCTCCAACTTTGTATTTTGTTCTCAGGCTTCCTGTTGTTATTTGGAGCATTTTGTAGTTCCGTGTAAATTTTAGAAATATTTATTTTAGTTCTGTGAAATATGTCATTGGAATCTTGATAGAAATTATGTTACATCTATAGCTTGCTTTGGGTAGTATGGATATTTTAATGATATAAATTCTTCCTATCCATGAACAAAGTATGCGCTTCCACTTATTTGTATCTTCTTCAAAATGTGAACATTCCAAATTAGACAAATTTTGTGTTTCCAAGTGACATCCAGTGCAGACCTCATTCTCTCCTCTTCAACTCTCCCCTTTTCCCCATTAACATTATTACTGAGTTACTGAGTGAAAGGCAAAATCAATAAAGATTTAAACATATGGGCATTATTGTTCAAATAGAATACAATAATGGTACACACATTTTATTAAAGGGAAGATGAGACATTTTTAAAATTGTTTTCTAGCCCTGGCTGGTGTGGCTCAGTGGATTGAGTACTGGTCCGTGAGCCAAAGAGTTGCCAGTTTGATTCCCGGTCAGGGCATGTGTCTAGGTTATTGACCAGTTGAGAGCACGCGAGAGGCAACCACACATGGATGTTTCACTCTTTCTTTTTCTCTCTCCCTTTCCCTCTCTCTAAAATAAATAAATAAAATTGTTTTCTAAAATAAAGTTTTCATACTGACAAATTTTATGTGCAAGTTTTAGTGACTATGTGGAATGTTCAATTAAGTTCTTAGAATAAAAAAGTTACAGTTAAAATTTTAATTTATTAATTCAATATTTCTATTTTTATAGTTGCTTTTAAAATAACCCAAATAAGATAGGATTAATTTATTTTCCACATGTAGCTTCTCATTTGTTTGAATTGGAAGAATCTATATACTTCTTCAATTGGCTTATCTCCATAAGGGAAGATAACTATGACAAGCTAAAAATATCACATAGATATAGTAATATTTTATACTGAGTATAAAGTAAACTAGTGTAATTTCTAAAGTAAAAATAACTTCAGTTTCTAATCTGAGATGAGAACAGTGAGTTTTGAATAGTAAATACTACTTAAAATTTGGACTATTTTTTTTCTAATGCTCCTTTTAAAGAGCAATTTGAGTGCATCATTTGCTTTACTTACTGATGATATCACAACATTTAACTAAAATGCTTATTTTGATCGTTTAATGCAGAAATTGTGGTTGGAAATAAGACACTGAAAGGGACCTTCTGTTTTACCATGGCTTAATGTATCCTCAGTGGTTAACAGAATTTTCCATACATTGGAAAGCCTTAGTGTGCTTGTGTGGTGGTATGTGAGACAATGATAGGGGTGTAAGCACACCTACACACACAGACGTACAGACACACACACAGTAATGTTAGGCTCAAGCATTTTAAATAAATTAAAATAAACAAGAGCATAAAAGTGTGTATTCAGCATCTAAAATAGAAACACAATTAATAAGCATGGTAAGTATGCATTTTCATTTAAAAATTCATAGCAGCAAGTTTTAGAGGTAAAATACATGATTATGAAAGATCATGACAAAAACAATGAAAAGTATTTTTATTGGGGGAACTAGAAAAGACAAGTTATTAAAAAGGTTCACAGACAATATGTTTATTAAAATTTTCTCAGTGTTTGGAAATGATTTTTATTTAAAGTCAAGAACATATAACAAAATAAAGAAACTTTGCAAATCAGTTAACTGAAACAAAATACTTAATGACTTTAGACTCTATATCTTATAGTTCTATTAATTTTACCAAGCATAACCATCTTCTATATGTAAATTTTATTTTATATTAAAATAAATTTCTAATAGTTTTGTGAAATATGTACTATAATACAAATTGCTCTGAAAATCCAGAAATGCAAAACATAAAGAGACCCAAGTTACCATTTGTTGCCTGAACACTGAAATATCTCCGGTTTCTTTAAGTAAATGAGACAAATAAAAATTCTCGAGGCATGGAAGGAAGATGCAGTAGAATCATTATTGATCTCTATTCTTTAATCTTTCTGGAATCCACAACTTTGTCATGTTATTACTTTGAAGTTCTTTTCCCTAAACGGGTGGTGTGTAATTTCTCACCCTTTGACTTTGGTCTGGGCATGTAACTTGCATCAGCAGGCAACTCTGATAATAGGATTTAAAACATCATACACATTCTATTTGCTCTCTTTAAATCCACCATCATTATAAAAATAACGTGCCAGGCAACCAGCCTGCTAGTCCACAAAGGAGAAGAGATGAGAGGAGCGGAGCTGCTACAACCCAGCCCCCTCACTCCTGGAGAGGAGAGCCTTGCAGCCAAACCCAGCCTCACAGATCAAACCCAGCAAGCAAGCAGCTGTGCAAGAATCCATGTTTTTAGCATTTTATCCACAAAGATGTGTGGTTGTTTTTAAAACAACATTATTTTGACAAAGTTAACTGGAACAAAAATCTAAATGCAAAGACCTTAAGTTCACAGGCACATAGTTAAAGAGGAAGGCAAGCCAAAAGGAAACTGAAGACTCAAGAACTGTATCTTGATGGAGATGGACAGTAGCATTCCTTTGCTAATGTAATTGTCCAAAAGGAGGAATTTTTCTATGGCTATTGAAACATTTTACACAAGTGTACTGTGAGAAAAAGTTAAAATTTGAATGATTATATTGACAGACACATATGGGGAAGGTTCTCAAAGACGGATGTTTATATATAAGATTGACTCAAATACAAAGGCAGAGCACACTGCTTTCAACCTAAAAACATCTCAGACCCATGAGGTTTTTTTGTTAAAACTTGGCTATGTCTTTTTGTTGAAATTTAGAATTATAGGAATCACTCAATAAATTAACCCTAATGTATGTTTTTGATACATTTTGCACCATTCAATTGGCAAGCACCTTGGAAAAATACATAAGTGGCAATTTGCTATATGACAAGAGAAAAATGCCTAGTAAACATTCTATTAAACAATCTCTGTTGAGATCTCTGCATGGCTTTATTCTCAGTGGTAAAGCGATTCAAAAGTAAACCAAGGTAAAACTTACACATAAAAAAAACTCAGCTCTCAAATGTGTCTCTAATTAAATCAAAACAAACTTGCCCCATACTCTCTTGCAAGAATTCAGACTAAAGCTCCTCTCGAGGAAGACAATATTTTAGGATATCTGTAACTTTTACTGCACAGTAATACACTGTGCGATCAAAAACAAATGGGGGTGGGTAAAAATAGGTTTACAGATGTGAGTATGTGGAACAGAGTTTACGCTTGTATTATTATTTTTAAGTGTTGTTTCATTTTCCATATAAACAACTGTAAACCTTCTTTTACCCCACCCTGTATATTCTTAAAAATAAAAAACATGGAGAATTTCCTTAGAATAAAATAAAATTATTGAAAGAGAAAATATAATAATAAAAGAACTAAATAGAAAGGTTTAACATTATAATGGACAGAGTTGAAGAGAAAATTAATGTAGATCATTATAAAATATGCATATTGAGGCAAAACATGTTTAAAAAGTTGAGAAAGCAGTGTAAGAAATATGTGAAGTATTATGCAAATATTAATTGATGAATAAGTGGAGTCTCAGGAGAAAGCTAATAGGAAAAACATCTTTAAAGAGGTAATTTTCAAAAGCTAATAAAAGTTATCAATTCACATATTTAGGAAGCCTTATACTCTTAAGCTGGATAAATTAAAAAATAAAAACAGCTCATTCCAAAGAAAAAATTTTAACAAATAGAAAAATCTTAAAAGCACTTTGCGAAATTGACCTATTATGTTTAAAGAACCTGCAAAAAGACTTATCAGCTGAACAACAGAAACCAGAAGGCTGTGGAACAATACCTCTAGTTTGTTGTAAGTAGCTGCTTTAAGTGAAAGATGGTACCCTGTGCAGATGCATCCCCAGCCAGAATTGAAGTCCCACTCCCCTGGTTATGCTCATGGGTCACAAATGATTATACAAAGTAAATGCTTTCAGTGAAAGGTAGCTGCTTTAGCCAACATCCCGTGATTGGCTGATGGGGATAAACAAATATTAATTTCTCTTGTTTCAAATGGAGATGACTATAATTGCCATCTCAGAACCAGAGCCCCTGGTAGATTCATTGAGGCAATTCCTGCAATGCTAATGCAGTTTACTGTCTCCTTCTGCAAATCTTTTTTTTCCTTTGTCCTTCTCTAGTGTCCTTCCAGAGAACACTTGCTAACAAACTCCTTACAAGCAAATCATTTTAAAAATGCAGGCTTCTCTCTTACAGGAGACAACTGACAAACTAAAACTTAAAGTGAAAGATAATTTAAAGGTATCTATTTAGAATTGCTATTAATAAATTTTTAACTAACAGTATCTCACTAAAAATTATCATTAGCAGTATCTCACTAAAGGAAACTAAAAGGATTTTTGGACGGAAGGAAAGTGATTTCCAAAATTAAAACAAAAATGTAAATAAGAATTAAGAGTGCTGGATAATATCTTAATATCTTCTTGTTAATAAGAGTACTAATGTATATTCGACTGTAATAAATTAAATGTCCACATTGTAAGCTCTAGGGTATATAATAAAATAATGAAAGGATATAAAACTCATAACTAATAATGGTAAATGTAATAAGAAAAATATGTGATTATTTTTAGACAAATTAAAAGTAACAGAATAGTTGGATCAAATGGAAAACAGATTGTAAGTTGGTTATTATAAATCCAAATATCAATAATTAGTTTAAATGAATTAAATATTCCAGTGGCAAGACAAAGATTTTTCAGGCTAAATTGAAAGACATTTTTTTTTAAATCTCTATATATTCCTTATAAAAGAAACATCTGAAATATAGGGACCAAAGGCTGTTGAAAATAAAAAGTTGGAAGTTTAAAAATAGACACATCATATTAATTCTAAATCAAAATATTCATATCCAAGTGGAAAAAAATAATGCAAAAGATAAAAAGATATAAATAATAAATGGACAATTATCTAAGATTATTTAACAAGCATATGTGTCCTTAATTGCATATCTTCCAAATATAAACGGCAGAAATTGACAGAAATAAAAAGAGGTTAGAGAGACAATGCATGGCATAAAAGGAGTTGTGAGTATATACTCTGTTGTATTCAGAGGATCTGGCTGTAGTAATCTGGCAGAAATATAGGTTTGAATAAGTTAAAAGGTTGATAGGTGATTCTCCATGTTCCCCTTCCCATTTTAATACTTCCCATAGAATTATCACTGTGGAGAAATGATTGGAATAAAAATGATAATCAGCTATTAAATGATTACAAAATGCCTGCATCTCTTATAATCACAGAGAATTGAAAATCTTAGCTTCCACCAATTTTCCTCACACTCCCAGACTTCTTTGTCAATAACTTTTCATAGACAGCATCAGGTACAGCACTGAACAACAATCAGAGGTGAATGTCTGACTACTTCCTTAAGGTGGAAACTGAATTCGATATTAATACAGAATATAATCCTGTTATTAGATGTCTTTCATTTTTTAAGATTTACTGAAATGAGTGAAGCTATGTCATATATTGGGTTATTAGATGTGGGATAATAGACTTTTCTTTTGAAAAAGTAAGAGTGGTGAAATGCCAAACAAGGAGTATCTTTGATAACATTAATCTTACAAAGTTAAAGACACTGAGACTTGTGTTTTAGTTTTTATGATCAAAGAACCATAAATAACTTATATAATTCCATTATTGTCACATCATGCAGTGTATTTATGTTATAGCCATAGAAATCATGTGGCTTAATATTATTTTGGTTATCAAAGTTTCAACAAATTTGATTTCTTATGTTAATGAAATACACAGTTTAAGTGTCTCCAGTTCTACTGAACAAGGGAAGTTGCCACATCTCCCCACCCCCTAAACATTTGCTTATGGGCATTTAAAAATGTTTCCTTCTATAAATAATAGTTTAATCTACATACGTATAGCTAAGTTGTCTTATATTTAAACAAGTTAACTTACATTTATTCTTTTAGTTTAAAATTGATTGTTTGACCCTAGAAAAGTTATACAGAAAGTTAGGTTCAGGCATTAAACCTAGAAGCTGCATAAGAAAAATATGGCACAATGGTAGTAAAAATTATGAGTAAACATTTTTCTAAACTATAAAAGTTGATGATTCCTTTTTGCTTCTCTAATTTACAAATATATACTCACAATATTTTCTATAGGTGTTTAATAACTGCCCAAAGTAACAAGTTAATATTTCTGAGACATTTCCCAGGAATTAAAGGCAATAAACATGTCTATATAGTGTTCATAGCAATGAAAACCAAGTATATGATAGACTGGCTATATGGAATTTGACTACACAAGTATTCTGAGGAAGTCATAATCTTCATTACGTAATAAAGGGGGCAGAAACCACTGCAAATGATTTTATGCTAATGCTTGGCAAAACCAATTAGTTTTCTGGATACTAAGAATTAACAATGATTGACCGTGACAACTCCTGTGCTCACGCACACCGCCACAGCCGAGCATTCACAGGTGGGCGAAGCATGGGCTGTGTGAGCGGAAGCACTGCCCAAGCACGACATGCGCAGTAACGGTGAATTTAGCGTTTCAAATGAATTGCTTTAAGCAATGTTAAGAAAATATTGTTCTCTAACAAAGGAGTAATTTGCATTTGCAATGTTTGGTTTTCGATATTTGTATGAGTTTTAAAGGTTTATTTCATTCAAGTATTAAAGGTAATTTGCATTTGCAATGTTTGGTTTTCGATATTTGTATGAATTTTAAAGGTTTATTTCAAGTATGTATCAGTACCAGAGAGAATGGCTAGTTTCAGCCTAGGACAATTATCAGTTAATTTGCATATGTCTAGTAGATTGGCTCCCAAATCACAGAACTTTTCAGACTAAATAGTACTTATTTCTTGAGTTGTTCACAAGTGCTCATCTGCATTTATGAAATTTATCCTGTGATTCTGGCTTCTGAATGTGCATGTTAAGTGAAACTGTAGTGTTGAGTCTATTTAATATGTTTCAGATTCTGACTAACTTACTGTGTTCTAAAGTTACTTTTAAAGATTTTAATGCTCTCACTTATTTCAGTAAGGACTGGTATTCCTGACTCCCTACACTGTGCTTCAATTGGGAAACCCAAATGTAAATGTAGGGAGATATTACTAGAAATTCTAGCTCATCTACACATAAACTCATATGTTAAAAAAAAGAAAACATATAGTTAGTTTCAATGGGTTAGAAAAACTTATATATAGTGTAGCTGTCATATTGAACCTGATATGCCTAATATGTTACACTAAGTTAGAATAATCTAAAAATAGGTATGCTTATATACATTTATAATTTTATGTGCTGAACTTCTCAAATTTAAGCAGAACAACTGAATTCATGCTGTTATATATAATATTTTGTCTTTTAGCATATGTTAGCAAAGCACATTAATAATTGAAAAATATGACACATTTTTAATTAAAATACAGCAGTTTGATATGGGTATGCTTTTGTATATGTCCAGGATTCTCACTATTTGAACAAATCTAAATTCTCAAGTCTTTTTCTTAGCTCACTGGTTTTGCTTATTTAACAGAAGATGCATAATCTGTGATAATGCTTATTTTATATGAATTTTACCTCAAGCAGCAGAAACTTTAGTCAAGGGCGAAGGTAAGTTTACAGTGGTTATGTTGATTATAATTATTACAATAGCTTTACTAACTAAACAAGAATAAACTCTGTATCATGTATCCCCAAGGTGTAAACCTACTATTTCCTGCCCCTGTATACTATTCTTCACTTGTGTTTTGAACACAAATACTGTTTTTACAGAGTATAGTTTTCATACTTGTCAGTATTTTCTAAAAAAATCATAATGATTTTATAATGTATTTTAATTGTAGCACAATAGCAAAGTAAACATTATTTAATTTTATCAGCACTCATGAGAAGAATTATTTTGAGTTAGTTTCATTTTTTTATTTAGATTTAAATTTAAGGTGATTTGTCCATTTATTTCTGCTTATTGACCATTGCGGTCAAAAGCATTTTTTGAGTATTGAACAAGGGAGCAGAGATAGTCTGTTATAGTGGAGCTTAAGGGAACCAACCTAACTACCATGGAGTTTAGCCATTTGCTTTGGCACCAGTAGCCCAAGGCTCCGAATATATGAAGCCATGTAACTAACAATCATGTAAACATTTCAATTTGATTCTTGGACCACAACGAGAGTACAAGCATTTTTTTTATGGATTCAAGTGAACTGATAATCTGCTTGTACACGCAAATAGATTCATCCTAGTTGTTGAATTGTTTATAGTAACTGTCATTTTAGATCAGCAAATTTCTGTGCTATAGTGATTTTAAATCCATTCTTCTTGCAGTTTAATGTTCTTATTAATTTTTTCCAAGAAATTGTTTCAATTGACAGTTATTTCAAGATAATTGCTCCTCATTTAGGTGCTATTTTGAAGAATGTGTTATATAGTATACAGCTTCCAAGTTTTTAATGTATTCATATACTCATTGATTCACCAAACTTTTAATGAGTAAGCTATTACACTGGATACTGAACACTCACAGCTGGACACTGGATATGTGAATTTACTAAATACAAAAATATATACACTGCTGTATTGGCATATAGCAAGTCTGATACTAATCTAAATACAAACTCGGAGTGAACTATTGCATTTTCAGAATTACATAATTCCTTTGCATTTAATTTCCATAAATTTATTGCCTCTTTTGTGAAGTATCTCTTCCTTTCACTTGCATTATATTTACTCTTAACTACTTTGAAAAGGTTTGAGTCATTTATTGTACCTATTCAATACTTTTTTCTAGTCATAACAATAATAATTCTAGTGTTATCCACTACATTGTTAACTGTTTATTTTGAAATTTATTCATTTTATTCTCTAATATGTATTTATAATCTCAAGATCACTTATAGTTTATTATTTATTATTTATCTAGTATTATGCTGACACAAAAACCTGCAGTTAATCAGGAACTTCAAAATTTCATCTGTGCTCTTCCTTTATAGATTTGCCAAAAAATAATGTATTTTATTATGTTTTTATTATTCTTATTTATTCTATTATACTGGGTCCAGTTATTCCCCCTTTGCCCTCCTCTGTCTAGCCCACACTCTGCTCCCACGGTCATTCCTACACTGTTGTCTATGTCCATGGGTCATTCATACATGCTCTTTGACTAATCGGTTCCCCTTCTTTCCACCATTGCTCCCACTGCTCCCTCCCCATTGGCAGCTGTCAGTCTGTTCCATGTTTCCATATCTCTGGTTCTGCTTAGCTCGTTATTTTATTTTGTTCATTAGATTCTTCTTATAGGTGAGATCATATGGTATTTGTCTTTTACCACCTGGCTTATTTTACTTATAATAGTCTCCAGTTCTAACCATGTTAAAGGTAGGAATTCCTTCTTCCTTTGCTTCTTCCTTTCTGCTGTGTAGTATTCCATTAGGTAGATGTACCACAGTTTTTAAAAATCCATTCATCTACTGATGGGTATTTAAGAGGTTTCCAAAATGTGTCTAGTGTAAATAGCACTACTATGAACATAGGGGTGCATACATTCTTTTAAATTTGTGTTTCAGGGAATTAGGGTGTGCTCACAGCTATTGAATCACTGGGTAAAAAGCAGCTCCATTTTTAATTTTTTGAGGCCATTCCATACTATTTTCCACAGTGGCTGCACCAATCTGCATTCCCACCAACAGGGCCCTAGGTTTCCCTTTTCTCATCCTTTCCAGAACTTGTTGCTTGTTGATTTATTACTGATGGCCATTCTGACAGGTGTGAGGTGATATCTCATGGTGGTTTTAACTTGCATCTCTCTGATGGCTACTGATATTGAACATCTTTTCATTTGTCCATGGGCTATTTGTCCTCCTTGGAGAAGAGTCTATTCAGGTTCTCTGCCCATTTTACAATTGGATTCTTTGTCTTCCTGATGTTGAGTTATAAGACTTTTTAATAGATTTTGCAGATTCAAGCCTTGTCTGATATATGATTGACAAATATGTTCTCCCATACAGTCAGTTTCCTTTTCATTTTGATGATGGTTTCTATAGTCGTGCAGAAGCTTTTTAATTTGATGTAGTTCAATTTGTTCATTTTTCCTTTATTTCCCTTGCCTTTGGGGGTACATCAGCAAAAATATTGTTATGTGGGATGTCTGAAATTTTACTGCCTATGTTTTGTGCTAGGACTTTTATGGTATCACTATTTATACTTAAGTTTTTTTTTTTTTCATTTTGAGTTTATTCTGGTGTATGGTGTAAGTTGGTGGTGTAGCTTCATTTTTTTGCGTGCATCAGTCCAGTTCCTCCAACATCATTTATTGAAAAGGCTATTTTTACTCCTTTGTAAGCTCATATCCCCTTTGTCAAATATTAGTTGATCATAGAGACATGGGTTTATTTCTGGGCACTTTATTCTTTTCCATTGATCAATGTATCTCTTCTTACATTTTGATTGCAGTGGCTTTGTAGTATAAAGTCAATACCAGGAATCATGATCTCTCCAACTTTGTTCTTTCTCAAGACTGCTAAGGCAGTCTTTTCCAGTTCCATATGAATTTTTAAAATATTTGTTCTACATCTGTGAAATATGCTATTGGCATTTTAATAGAAATTACATTGAATCTATAGATTGTTTTGGGTAATATAGACATTTTAATGATGTTAAATATTCCTATGTAGGACAGTATATGCTTCCATTTATTTGTATCTTCCTTAATTTGTTTCTTCAGTGTTCTATAGTTTTCTGAGTACAGGTTTTTACCTTCTTGGTTAAATTTATTCCTAGTACCTTATTTTTCTTTTTGCTATAGTAAATGAATTTTTTTCTTAGATTCTCTTTCTGATAGTTCATTGTTGGAGTACAGAAATCCCATCAGTTTCTGAATATTGACTGTGTATCCTGCTATTGTGCCAAACTCACTTATTAGATCAAGAAGGTTTTTTTGGAGGAGACTATAGGGTTTTCTAAGTACATGATCATGTCACCTGAAAATAATGACAGTATTACTTTCTCCTTTCCAATCTGGATGCCTTTTATTTCTTTTTCTTGTTTGATGGCTGGGTCTAGGACTTCTAGTACTGTGTTAAATAAGGGTGGTAAAGCAGACACCCTTGTCTTATTGCGGATCTTAAGGGGAAAGCTTTGCACTTTTGCCCATTGAGTATGAAGTAGGTAGTAGGTTTCTTGTATGTGGCCTTTATTATCTTGAGGTATGCTCCCTCTAATCCCACTTTGCTGAATGTTTTTTATTATAAACAGATGCTGGACTTTATCAAATGCTCTTTCAACATCTATTGATATGGTCACTTGATTTCTGTCCTTCATTTTGTTTATGTAGTGTATTTTATTTATTGATTTGCGAATATCGTACCATCCTTGCATCCCTGGGATAAATCCCACTTTACCAGGCTGTATCACATTTTAAATGTGCTGGGGGGCCTGGATTGTCAATATTTTGTTAAGGATTTTAGCATGTTCATCAGAGATATTGCCTGCAATTTTCATCCTTTGTTGTATTTTTACCTGGTTTTGGAATTAGTATAATACAGTCTTTGTAAAAAGAATTTGAAATCTTCCTTCTTGAACTTTTTGGAATAGTTTGAAAAGGGTAGGAGTTAACTCTTTTTTGTATGTTTGGTAAAATTCACCTATGAAGTCATCCAGTCCAGGGCTTTTGTGTGCTGGGAGGTTTTTGATTACTGCTTCAATTTCACTAGTTGTTACCGGTCTATTCAAGTTTTTTGTTTCTTCTTGATTCAGTTTTGAAAGACTGTTTCTAAAAATGGGTCCATTTCACTGAGTTTGTCAGTTTCTTGGCACATAGTTTTTCATAGTAATTTCTTGCAATCCTTTGTATTTCTGTGGAGTTAGTCATTACTTCTCTTTTGTTTCTGATTTTACTTATTTGGGTCCTCTCTCTTTTTTTATGATCAGGTGGTTAAAATTTTGCAAATTTTGTTTATATTTTCAAAGAACCAGCTCTTAGATTTATAGATCCTTTGATTTTTTTTGTCTCTATGTCATTTAATTCTGCTCTGATCTTTATTATCCCTCCCTTGTGCTCACTCTGGGCTTTGTTGTCATTTCTGTAGTTCTTTTAGATGTAGGGTTAGGTTGTTTACTTGAATTTTTCTGTCTTTCCAGGTAGGTCTGTACTGCTATGAACTTCCTTCTCAGGACTGTCTTCACTGTGTCACATATGTTTTGGGTTGTTGTGTGTTCATTTTCATTTGTTTCCAGATATTTTTTTATTTCTTCCTTGATCTCATTGTTAACTCTCCATTCTGCACATCCCCCTGCTTGCCAGCTGCACCCGATGGGGTCCCAGAATCCCTTCACTGGTGCCACTTTCTGTTTTTCCTACACAGCTGCATTCAGTGGGCATGAACTGCACTTTCAATGTAGTTTCTTTGTTGGTGGTGCTACTACACACACACAGGGTCCCTGCCCAGCCTAGCCCCAGGTCCCCTTTTAAAAAGTATCTATGGGGCACCGCACCACAGTGTGGAGTCTCTGACCTATTTTCCACAGACTTCACCTCCCCCCAAAAACAAAATCTCTCTTGGTCAGGTCAGAACTGGCCACAGCCTGCCAGTGCCTCTTACAGTTTTAGGAGATAGAATTTATTTCTTGAACTCTCCTGGTTGGTGGTACAGCTATGGAAGTGTTGCTCACTGTGTGTGTGCAGCCTGCGTTTCCCAGACACCTTATATACCTCCAAGTCTCTCCCAGTTAGGGCTCGGGATTACCTGTATGTGAACATCTACTCCTTACCTCCTCCCCACCCTCATGTGCTCTGGGAGAGAAAGGAACTACTGAACTGCATTTTCTGTCTGGGTTCTCTTCTACTGCAAGCACCTCACATAAGATATTTTCCTTTCAACTTATCAAATATCTTACAGGAGGGGGCAAAACATCCTCTGTACTCCTTGGTTTCAAAAATTTACATCAATAGAGATTCCATTTGATTACTTATCGGAAGATCAGCCAAAAATCCATGCTGGGGTCACAAGCAAGTGGGTTCAACTACCACATACTCAGCTGCCATCTTTATTCCTATGCCCTTCTTTGTAAATATCTTGTTACATAGTTTTATATGTATGTGCACATGATTGTATGATCTCATCCAAAAAAAAAAAAAAAACACCAATTAGTGTGTATTTGGGAATTTCTTTTTCCTATGTGTAAGACTTTTTGTATTATTGTTTTATATTTTATTTAATTTTAATTTAATTTAATTTTATCTAAGCTATTATTCTCTATATAATAATCCTTGCCTAGTGAATTGATGATTTATCTTTATTAAAGTAACTAAACTTGCTATCAAAAATTTTCCCCATGTATCTTACTCGCCTAAGTCTACTAGATTTGTCAGTCATATTTTCCTTTAGAGAAGCCAAGTTTCCTTTCACAGATGTGCAGACCATGACTATAACATACAGGTGGTTCATCTAAAAGAATTTCACTCTGTCAATTAAAACACTGCAATTCAATGGGCAGCAAATACTCAGACTTAATACTTATAAGCAATTAGGAAGGCGGTTGCTGTATCATGAAAGGGAGTATCAATAAACTGCTATTGGATTTTGGAGAACTACAAAGTTTTAAATTGTCTTCAGTAGGGACATATAGGAAAAGTTAAATTACAAGGACTTCATTAGCAATAGATAGTGAAGGTTGACTACTTGGCATTCAGAAAACTTCAAAGACTAGATAAAAGAGAATACTATAAACAAGACACTTGTGGCAGACATGCCTAGTGGAGTTCTCAGGTACAGCAAAAATTCATTTAGGCCAGAGTTTAGAGTAAGTGCAAAAGTTCCATTGGAATCTAGCTATAAGTTTAGTTTGGGTCATATCACAGAAAGCATTTATATAATGCTGTCAACATTTTAATTTGTTTATGTGGTCAATTGGAAGCCAACATTTTTGAATTATATTAATAAAAATTGTGCACTTATATGTATTTTATAATATATGCACAGAATATAATTTATAAAATATAACTAAAATTAGATAAAATTGCAAGTATTTGTTATGTCATTACATGTGTGAAGTTATGCCTAAATAAACAGGAAGCAGCAGTGTGTGACAAAACAAAAATCAGAGAAAATGAGTATATCTGTGCATGGCCAAGAATTAATAGCAGAAGAAAAAATGTATTGTCATAAAATATTAGGCAAAAAGGCAAGAAAACAGCAGCTGTTTGACCAATTTATGCAATGCGGTCAGGAACCACAGAGCACAGGGGAGAAATAGACAATTCTAAATATGTGAGCGATGAAAAGATTGAAAGATAGATTTCAGAGATTTTATGAAAATAGATTTTGATATGTTAAACAATAGTGAGCTACTTGGATTTTTGAAGGCATAATAGAAGAGTAAATGTCACTTTATATTTTGACTTGCTCATTGTCTGAATTCAAGTAGCCCAAACTTAGAATGAAAACTGTAAGTTGAAAAATTTCCAAACCATCTGTAGCTTCCCGGCTCTGGATCCACTCAGAAATAATAATAGGGGCAATTTCATTGTAAGAGAAAATGGAATAAGGTAGAAAGATGGTACCAAGATAATAAGAGAGTCTTCATTATTCACTGAAGTTTGTAGTAATTATGTTTGAAGAGAAATGCTTTTATTCACCTTTCTTGGCACAGCCTTGTCCTTTCCTTGGATCTGAGGTACTTGAGAGACTAACAGAGATGAATGGGCTCCCATTTTGAAAATTCACTGACGTGCATTCTGCTTAGAAATTTTATAGACTCTGACAAATCTCACTTTTTACCATCTGATTTACTTTAACATATATCATATTATTTTATCTCCATTCAATAGAAATTTTTTTTAAATGTTCATTCTTTGATTGGCATATGGCCCAAATAAGTTTTATAAAAAAAATAATACAGAGGATCTTTAAAGTTTTTAATTAGGTCAAGTCAATTTTCTTTTTAAGCCAAGGGCATCATTATTAGACAGTGCCTAACGTGATACAAGATTTCAAAAGCAGCACAATCAATGGCTTTCCCATTGTCAGGGAATAATAGGGCTGAAGCTTAATTACATTTCAAAAATGAACAGCAAAAAAAAAAAATCTCAAGGTACATTAACCTTTATCACAAGTTTCTGAGGTCAAAATTTATGAAAGTACAGATAAAAATCAGTCGATTTTCTCTGAATGTTAGTGTATATTGTAGACTCATCATTCCTTTGCTGAGAGGGGTTATAATATTGTGAAAGTTCAATGCTGCGAAGTCATTATGACTTCAAATGGGTAGATGCTATTTGATTTTAACCCCTCTCTTTAAAGAGAAAGGAACATTTTTGCTCTCACTTTATACTTATAGGAAGCTTAAGTCACTGAAAACATTTTCACCATAGTGCTTTTAACATTGCAATTTGTTTCATTCCTCTTACTCCAGAAAATTCAAACAATCCAATATAGAATCTTCTATGTACACTAAATTGGTTTCAACCACCATTAAAAAAAAAAACACACACACAGAAAACAAACCAAAAAAATTCACTTGACTAAAATCATTCCACTTAAGATAATTTTCTAAATTGGTATAAATTAAAGCTCCCATGATAAGCTGCTGAATTTTAATATTTGTAATATTACTATTAGTAAAGTCTTATATGTAAGAAATTTCTTATTGTTTAAATACACTCTCACCTACAATATATCAGTTATTATGCTATATATACTTCTGGTTTAGAGTCAGTATAGTTATTCCTATTGAATAGGAAATTGAGGCCAATAATACTGAATGTCTTGCCTAAGATTATACATGATTAGTAAGCCTGTTGTTTGTGTGTGTGTTTAATAGGAGAGAAGATGTCACTAGACAGGAACCAGCCCAAACTGGGTCTGCCTCAGGCCAGCCTGTAGTGTGTAGGTTCTTGTCTTCAGGTAGGAAAGATTTTACAATGTGAGTCCAGGCAATTTAGATAGTACATTTATTAAGACTGGGACAGTGAAACAAAGACCTTAGGGTTGAAGCAACAGGAGAGAGCCTAGGTGGTGCTCTGCCCTGGTTCCCCAGAAAAGTTACAGGAAAGAAGTGAGCCAAGGTGGGGTTAATGTTAGCTCAGTGGGAAGTCAAAGAAAAAGGTGACCTTAGAGACAGATCAGAGGGTAAGCCTGGCCGGAGCTGCTGCTGCCCACTGCTCCCCTGGCTGCAAGCCTCCTGGGCACCCTTAGAGTTTAAGAGGAAATGAAAACCTCATGCTTGGGACAGGGCATGGATATGCTCTAGAATGAGCCCACATTGAGGCACTGAGTCTTCATTCTGACAGCTTAATATCTTTTTTCTCTGGGTGAGAAGCTTAGGGAATGGTTTTAGCAGAATATTCATCAGCTTTCCAGGTGCATTTTTAATATTTTGATGCATCAAAATAAGTGCATAGTGAGGTTTAGAAATGCTGTTTTACTTTTATCTTGGGTCTCTCTGGCTTTTAATCAAGTTTCTGTTATTCGTTTCTCTGCCTTCATCTGACCTTGGGTTTAGGTGGCACAAATGGCAATAATTGCATCTCTGTTCTCTCTTCCCCAGGACGGGGAGATTTAAGTTATGCATTTTCTGCTTAGGGAAGACAGGTATAAACCATTTGTTCTCAAGTGTCCTTGATTAGGAGAACTAGGGTCTTGCAATTCATCAGATGACTGTAAGATGCTCAAACTGTTTGGCCTCATTTACCTAATTTTCTTGTCTCAGTTTCCCCATTCTATTTGCCCAGGAATTTTCCTAGCTTCCTACTATCCTGACTCAATTTGAGTCCAGAAATATATGCCATTTCCTTTGAAGGACCCCAAATAAAATTAAATCTTAAAAAATACTTACTTATTTATACTTAAATGTGTTTTTTTCAAATAGTCTTACATATGCCATTTGAAAGTTAAGTTCACAAATTTCAGAGAAATCAGCAAAAACGTCAGCATAAAAATTGACAGACCTGTCTTTGTTTAAGGAAAAGGCTTGAATGAAATAAGAATCACTAGATGTAATAATAAAAAAATATTTCATTTTAGTCTTCATTGTCCTTTAAAATGCTAAATGATAAATGTATCTTTTATCTTAAATAATAACATGCAGGACTCCTGGCTATTTTGCTCACTCTATGGTAACATAAATCTTTGTGGACACTTTAAAGAGTAAAATTATCCCAATCCAATAAAAATGTCTAATATAATATAATAATCAAAATTTGAAATTAATTTCATGTTAAAACATCTTGTCTTTCCCAGATGAGGGAAAATATTGGCTGAAATCTCTCTTGTAGAAGCTTCTTGATCAGAATCACCTCACTTTTAAATGACCCCAGGCCAAAAGTCCTCCTGTGGGTTCCAAATTTTGTCCCACAAATTACATATATTCTTTCAAGTCATCAGAGAGGTATGCAGCCAATTCCTAAATGAGTCTCTCCTTCCCTGTTACCCTGCCACTGTATCCAGTCTCTTCCCTTTTAGTTGGTTTACGTGAGGTCACACCCTAGAAATCTGTGTCCACTAACTGCAAAGACACCGATTTCTATAGAAACCCTACTCAGTCCACTTGAGGTGAAGAGCAGCCAACTTCCTCTACCTTCTAGGGCAACCTATAAGACTTCCCAAACAAATTCTCTTCAAAACCCCAAAGCTCTCCAATCTCTCAAAACTCCTATTCTTATTCTTCATGTTAGTGAGTTCAACAGGTTGATGACCATTTGGTATGAAAGTTGTCACTATGGACTGTTTTATTACTCACTGCAATGTAGTAGTATTTATTGCCTCCATAATTCAATTAAAATTGGGTTCTAAGAGATTTATGTTAACATGATATGTACATATATAGAATTATGGACAAATTATTAAAAATAGATTTAAGTGTCCATTAAATTTTATTTTATTTAAGTATCTATTAAATTTAAATAAAACATTAAAATGCATTATAAATGTTAAAAACAAAAAGAAATCTTATGTTTTATAGATTGACCTTGTATATTTTCCATATTTCCAAAAACATTTTTTCAGTTCTTTCTTTTGTGAAATTTTTTCAAATGTTACTTTCACCATTTTTCTTTCCAGAAATCACACTTTATGATTTTTCCAATTTTGATTTATGAAAATCTCCAAACATAGAAAATCTAAATATGTGTGTTTACATGGGTATATATCCTCTAGAATCAACTATTGCTGTGATTTTGCCATATTTGCTTTATCCATCTGTCATTTTTTTCTGAACCATTTGAAAGGAAACTGTCTGTGCCAACCTGGTTATGGAACATCCCAGAACTTCTCATTTCCTCTTTCTCAGGCCTCACCTTTTTGCCTTGTTTCCTGACCAGACTAGCTTGAGCGATCATGTCCTTTACATGATTGTAAAATTGTAGTCACCGATGCTATCACAGACCTCAGAGACCTGTGCCCCAGTTGTTCCTGTGGCCAGAAGCCACTGCGCACACCTCCTGGTCAGATTAGACAACAGCCAACCATTTCAGGACTCGACAATTACTTTGAATCCCTGCCACTCTGGAGGAGGTAGCAATGCATTCTTATCAAAATCAACATGTATTCCAGATTTGAGTTTTCCTTCTCTGGCTTTGAAACCTTGAGCATCATCACCATTCAGGACTTACTGAATGCCAGACACACCAAAATAGAATCTTACAGAGCATCACTTCAGGTCAAGGTAATTTTTGTGTCAAAGAGGGGATGACAATTGATTTATGATTATTAAATTTGCTCATTTCATTATTTTATTCACAACCCTGGAAGTGCTGGCCGAAAAAGGTGGTGAATGAGCATGTTAATGTTAAAGCTAAGGTATCAGTCTCAGGGAACACTGTGTACATAGGTTCTTACAAGCTGTGGTTTATGTACTTAATTGATAGCAAATGCAAATGTGTCTTGAACAGCTCAGATATGCTAGTTTGAGAATCAAAGAGGTAAAAATAGAATTGCTGCTTCATATCACTCCCTTCATTCAGTGTTTCTCTTCCTTGAAAATTATGATCTGCAAGATTAGAAATCCTAGTCTACAGATTGGGGAGTATACTTCTGCCAAAAGATGTAGTAGGAATTCCACTAAGTAGAAACTGTCAGTACTGTCTTCTTATGAATTTGTCATTTTATTGAACTATAAGACAATGATAAGGGTACTAGCACTACCTAGGAAATCAACCCTCATTATTTTGAAAAGCTAATTGTTACTGAAAAATCCATGAAGGAAAAGTATGCCTATGGTCCAATGGATTTACCTAGAATATAGCCAGGGATTGATATAAACTACAAAATCTATTGATTAACAGAGTAAGAGCAATCAAAGTTTTTAAATACTTAAGAGAGAAACTCAGTGGTACCTTACCAGGTAAGCAACTCAAAACAAATGAATATCTAGCCAAGTGTGATGAAAATCTAGAGTGGAAATTGGATAGAATGGGTGAAGGACATAGAAAATTACATATCGATATTGATATAGATGTAGATATAGATACAGATAAATAGATATATAAATTTTGGTCCAGACCAGCAGAAGCATGAGGGCAGTACTTGGTTTGCTAACACTACTTATACAACCTCATTTTGGGAGACTGCAATTACTCCTCACCTTGAATAATTAGACAAGTATCTCCAGAAAGCAAGAAGATATTCATCATATATAAAATATAATGATGTGAGTGGCTCTCAGTGGCACAAACGAGCTACACCATGCCCAAATTTGGTGCCACTCTGGATCTGCTTGGCTTCTCCCACTAGCCCAACTCCTAGACCGTCTGCTCCCTGGCCAGAGTGAAGCTTACACAGTGTGTGACTCTTTTAGTGGTATTAAAAGTACCAGTCTACATTGTTGGCATTGCTTCTAACACAGGCAAAAGAGTGCCATTCTTCTCATCTACTGACAAGAGAAACCTATAACCAGGCGCTGCTGGACTGTGCCCTTTGAGGATTTTGCTTTACCAGGGCCTGTCTTGTGGGACCAAAAGACAACATGATAGGTGGAGAAAGTTAACTTTCTGTTGGATAGACTTTGACTAATAGGAAATGAGAAATGGGAATAGGTAACAAAGAAATAACTTGCCATCTCATGCCTAAAGATACTATGTATCTTATATGATATAATTCCCAGTTAAGTGAGAACTTTTTATTCTCTGAATAATAGTTTGAGTACTGGCTATTTTGTTATGCATATTATTCCACTGTGAAGAAGCATGGTTAAAGCAGAAGAGTCAGCAGGTGTTAGGTGTTCATCTTTCTTGCAGGATTGACTAGCACTGTTATGGGCTGCATTATGTGTCCCCTAGATTTTCATGTTAGGATCGTAATCCTCATTACTCAGAATGAGACTGTATTTTTAGATAAGGCCCTTAAAAAGAAAGTTAAGTTAAAATGAAATCAGTAAGGTATGCCCTGATTGAACATGACTGATGTTCTCATTAAAAGTGGAGATTAGGACACAATCACACAGAGAGGGAAGATCGTGTTAACACAGGGAGAAGATGGCCATTTACAAGCCAAAGAGAAAGAACCTTAGAAGAAATCAGCTATGATCTCAAGCTTCTAGCCTCCCAAAGTGTGAGAAGCGTTTCTGGTTTTTAAGCTACTAGTCCATGTTACTTTGTTTTGGCAGTTCTAGCAAACTAATATTAATGCTTCTTGCTTTCTCCCCTGAGATTGCGTAACATATCTTGTGGATTGTTCAATCAACTGTATTGGGTATATTATCTTCCTATGAATGTGTATGGTGTAGCATTTTAGCAACTCAGTTCAATTCACTATGGAGAGATGAAAAAGTGATTTCCTTTGGACTCTGCTAAAATGCTTATATCCTGTCATTGAAACATCCAATGCAGAAGATTTTTTTTAATCCTTCTTGGCGTACCAACACTTCAATTCTGCATGCCGTACTTATAGTTCAGAGTATTTATTTTAATGTCCAGAATTTTGCAAATTAAATTTTGTTGCCTAACTCAGCTCTTCTCAGAATTGTGTAGTCAGGCTAGAATTCTCTATTTTCTTTTAAAATTTTTCAATTTAAAGTCACATTTCATTATTCCATTGGTTGCTACCTTTAAAGGTTTCTTAATTTAATTATTGTCTTAGTTTAAGCTGCTATAACAGAAAGTACTGTAGACCAGGTAGCTTAGAAATAACAGACACGTATTGCTAATAAATACTTCTCGAGGCCAGGAAGTCCAAGACCATGGAGGTGGCATGGTAGCGTTTTGATGAGGGTCCTCCTCCTGGTTCATAACTGGCATCTTCTCACTGTGTACTCACAAGATGGAAGGGACTAGAGAGCTCTGTGCAACAATTTCATAAGGACACTAATCCCATTAATAAGGGTGCCACACAAAGACTACACTTCCTAACACCATCATTTTGTGGGGTAGGATTTCAAGATAAGAATGTTGAGGGAATGTTAACATTCAGACCAGCAATTATTATGCTTATATTTTAAACAGTTGAAGCAGGGAGTCTATTCAACCAGAAATAAATTTAATCAGAAATAAGATACACATAGTAAAATTCAACTTAATTACATCAAAAATTTTTCATAAAGTTTGAAAATTTTAAAGTTATTTTGTTTTGGTTAATATCAATTATTAGTTGATTTTAATCTTGCCATCCTAGAAGTTTAACATATGATGGAGTAGCTACTCTCTTTCCAATTTCTCTAAAGAGACTGAATTAATACTTGTTTTTCATGTGTAAGAAACAAATATTCAAAATCATTTTACTGATCTTAGAAGTACACTTGTACTAGTGGATTTAATAAATGTTTTTCTGTTGTCAATAATGATAACAATGTTTCTCCCAGTGAAAGTCATTTTTTACACTAAGGGCTGACCTAACATCCTTTTTCTTATCATTTTTCACCTCCACAGCTCATTCAAAGTTTCAGGCACTACTCAGTTTCAGACCAAAGCAGTTCAACCAGGAAACTGTACATCCTGTTAAGTCACTCTTTCTCAGCCATTGCTTCTGCAGGCTTTCTGCTCTCCACGTGTTTGCAATTTTACTAAAATGAGCCCTGTCATGTCATCAGCATGGTATCTTTATAAAAGGAGCTTCAAATACCCCTTGCAGGTTCATCTTAACCAGTAAAGGGCAACATCCTTGCTACATATCTTGCCTCAGGTGGTACTCAGATGTTGGTGAAATGGCCTTTGAAAGAGAATTCTTGAGTTGTGATGAAAGCAGGGGGTCTTGACCTGGTTTGTCTGAGCAGAGAATTTCCTGTTGACTATTACTTAGAGGCAGAGTATTTGGAAGGATGTTGGTCAATAGAAGAAGTCCAGAGTACTTGAGAGGAATTGCTCACACTTTTCATAGATTAGGTAGTAAGTGTAAGCAATCATACTCTTACCTAATTCACATAATTTTATACCGGTCCTTAAAATATCAAAGTAGTTCAAAATCACACACAAAAGGAAGACATCATTTGTTGGAAACTCTGAAAACTGTAAAGTTGAAATAGGGAATATTGGCAGAAATAATAACAATAATTCTTGGCAGTAATTCTAATTACTGAAATTAAAAATTTATCTGAACAGTGATAGAGATCTTCATTGCAAACTTTATAATAAAATATCCTGATTAAGTAATTATAGCAATATAAAAAGAAACATGGGAAGCAGGCATTTTTACTGCATTGTTCACAGTCTATAAATTCAAGAGATTTACTTTGGCTTACTTGAGAAAATGTTTTCTAAATAAATGGAAAATCTTGATTAAAATATTTTTTACTATTAATGGGAAGCAAACTGACCTTAAAGTCAAACTGAAAAATCAAAAACATAAACCACATAAAAGTAAAGGATAAAATTATCTTGCATCTCCAGCTTCATAGTATCAGTAATAAGAATAATTATCTGATTTGGGACGTGTGCAAATTGCATTTATTGTAGTGAAAGAAAGAAAATAGAACTCCTGGCCCTTCTAGGAGGGCCTGATTTGTTTCTAATTAGTTTTGTAGTTTGTGGTAATCATGTTGCTACCTTGGTCACAAAAGAGATTTTTAACCAAATCTTTCAGTGAGCTTTATTTTAATTTGGTCATACATTTTGTTTGGCCCTCACTTTGGTTTATTTACCCATTTTTATTTTTTTTAGCTGTATCAGTGATGTATTCTGTATAGTCAAGAAGACTAAGATAATCAGATTCATGAGGAAGAATACTGCCTGAGGTAACATGAAGAATTGAAGGATTTAAACCTCAGAGATTCAGGGATCAGATAGTAGGAATAATTAAGCTTTGGGAAGCTCTTATGATTTAAATCCTTTTACTAGGTGCTATCTGCGGCAAAATTTTACTCTATTATAACATAAAGACTATTAATTAAAATAACATTTTTGTGTTCCTACTGAAAAATCAACACCTGTTTCTTCTAAGTTATAAGTAAGAAAAAATGCCCAGTTACCATGTTTAAGTCTTTTCTCTGTGCCAAGAAATATATCTAATGTTTTTATATAAATAATACTTTAAGAAAAACATTTTCTTAATCATTTACCACTGTTCTTACCGTCTATGTGGTAAAATACATATATAATAAAACTTATCATCTTAAATATGATTGAATACTGTTCAGCAGTGTTAAATACATTCACATTATTTTATAATAAATTTTCATAGTTCTTTTTTGTTTTTTCATTTTTAAAAGATTTTATTTATTTATTTTTAGACAGAGGAGAAGGGAGGGAGAAAGAGAAGGCAAGAAACATCAATGTGTGATTGCCTCTCATCGCATGCCCCCTACTGGGGACATGGCCCACAGCCCAGGCATATGCCCTGAATGGAAATCGAACTGGTGATGCTTTGGTTTTCAGGCCAGCACTCAATTCACTAAACCACACCAGCTAGGGCAATTTTTGTAATTTTTTTTTATTTTGCAAAACTGAAACTTTATACCCATTAATGTTTCATTCCCCTTTCTCCCCAGTCACTGTAAATCATTCTACTTTCTGTCTCTATGAATTTAAATATACTAGGTATCTATATCTAGGTATCAAGAGTTCTTATATTTAGATATCAAGTGGAATGATATAGCATTGTGTGTGTGTGTGACAGGGCTATACTAAGAACATTGTCCTCAAGTTTCACCCATGTTGTAGCATGTGCTAAAATTTCTTTTCTGAGGCTAACATTCCATTGTATGTAATATATACATTTTGTTTATCCATTAATTCTCGGATGGACACTTGGTTGTTGTAAATGCTAAGAAAAATGTACAAACATATGTCAAGGTTCCGCTTTCATTTCTTTTTGGTATCTACCCAGGAGTGGAATCACTGGATCATATGGTAAGTTTCTTTTTAACTTTTTCAGAAAACAACATATAGCTTTCCATGATGGCTATGTCATTTTTACATTCTGCCAATAGTGCATAAAAATTCTAATTTCCCCACATCCTTACCAACTTGTGTTATTTTCTGGGTTTGTGTGTGTGTCTATGTTCTCTGTTTTGTTTTGCTACATAGTAACTATCCTAATGAGGGTGAGATAGCATCTCATTGCAGTTTTAATTTTTATTTCCTTAGTGACTACCAAAGTTGAGCATCTTATGTTCGCTTGTTAGCTACTTTTATATCTCCTTGGGAGATATAAGTTTTCAAGTCCTTTGCCCATTTTTTAAAATGAGGTTGTTCTGTTGCTGCTGTTGAATTGTATGAGTCTTTTATATATTCTTAGTATTGTGTTTATCAGATGTACGATTTGCAGATTTCTTCTTCTGTCCCATAGATTGCATTTCATGCTGTTAATGTGTCACTTGATGCACAGGTTTAAATTTTTATGTAGTCCAATTTTATTTATTTTACTGAGCTAAGATATAACAATTTTGACTTATTACAGTTGTGATAAGAGCACAAGAATAAGTGTGTTATGATTCTTGTTATAAATGTAAGACAAAGACTAATTCCATGACAGCTTTTTTGTTATAATAGCCAATATGAAGAATATGTGTCTAAAACATAAGGTCAAAGAGAGAGGGAACCGTTCTTAGATACAAATCATGTGTTTGTTGAGTAAATCATTGAATAGCAAGAAGGTGATTTAATTTTAATTGATATTGGGTGTTGGCTTTCCTACACTTTTCTAATGTTTTTTTTGTTATCAGATTTCTTTGCCTGCTCATTTGGCTTGCCCCTATGGTGTTTACTGGACATGTTATGGCTTGTAAGCTGGCTTTGCTTTTCTCAGCTGCAAAGGCCACAAGACATCACCTCATCTAAATTTTCTTCTTTGATCTAGACTAAATCTAAGGTTAATAAATTATCTACTCAGCTGAATAATTTGCTATTGAAAATTTTTGTTAACTTCGATTGATAAGGAAAAATTGGTTACTAAAAATAAAAACTGGTTCTTAATGCTACAGGATATAATGTATTTTAAATATCTTGCTCACTATATATTAAATCAATTATAATTGCTTGAATAACACTGGAACCAGAAGTGGAATCACTGGGTCATAAATCAGTTTTTTTCTTTTTTAAGGTAAACTCACACTGTTTTTCACAGTGGCTGCACCAGTCTGCATTCTTACCATGAAGGTTCCCTTTCTCCACATCCCTACCAGCGCCTGTGGTTTGTTGATTTATTTATTGAAAATAGCCATTCTGACAGGCATGAGGTGATATTTCACTGGAGTTTTAATTTGCATCTCTCCGATGATTAGTGATGGTGAGCTATCATATATCTGTTGGACATTTGTGTGTCCAGTTTGGAGAAGTTATCTATTCAGGTCATTTGTTAATTTAGTAATTGGATTTTTTTTGGTGTTGACTTGTATAGCTCTTTATAAATTTTGGATGTTAACCCCTTATCAGACACACCATTGGCAAATATGTTCTCCCATTCAGTGAGTTGTCTTTTCATTTTGCTAATGGTTTCCTTTTCTGTGCAAAAATTTTTTGGTTGATATAGTCCCATTTGTTTATTTTTTCTTTTGTTTCCTTTGACTAAGGAGATATATCATGAAAAATATTCCTATGAATAATGTTCAAAATTTTACGGCCTACCATTTTGAGTTTATTCTTGTGTATGGTGTAAAAAAGTAGCCTAATATCATTTTTTTGCATGTATCTGTCCAGTTTTTCAAACAGCATTTAATGAATGGACTATCTTTAGCACATTGTGTGTTTTTGCCTTCTTTGTCAAATATCATTTGACCATAATGGTGTGCATGTATTTCTGGGCTCCCTATTCTGTCCCATTAATCTATATTTGGAGACTGTAGATTATTGCAACCACTATGGAGAACAGTATGGGTTTATCTCAAGAAACTAAAAATGGAACTGCCTTGTGACCCAGAAATTTATTTCTGGGAATATGTCTGAAGAAACCTAAAACACTAATTTGAAAGGATATATATGCTCCTGGGTTCATAGCAGCATTATTTACAATAGCCAAGATTTGGAATCAGCCCAGTTTTCCATCCGTAGATGAGTAGATGAGAAAGCTGGAGTACTTTTACACAATATACTACTAGTCAGCTGTAAAAGAAGAAGAAGAAGAAGAAGAAGAAGAAGAAGAAGAAGAAGAAGCAGGAGGAGGAGGAGGAGGAGGGGGGGGGGGAGGAAATGTTACCCTTTGTGACAGCATAGGTGGACCTGGACAACATTTTGTTATATGAAATAGGCCAGTCAGAGAAAGACAGGAACCATATGATTTCACTCATATGTGAACCTAATGAATAAAAAATAAACTAACAAACAAAATAGAAACAGACTCATAGAGAACAGACTGATACCATCAGAGGAGAGGGGATTGGGGGTTTGGTGATAAAGATGAAGGGGTTAAGAAAAACCCTCATAGACACAGACAATAGTACGGTGATTACCAAAAGAAAATACCAGGGATGTGGGGAAGAAGAAGATGGTAAAGGGGGATAAACGGTTATGGAAGGAACTTGACTTTGGGTGGTTAACACAGAACACAATATACATGTGGCATATTATAGGACTGTATACCTGAAATCTATAAATTTTATTAACCAATGTCACTCCAATAAGTTCAAAGAAAAAGAATAAATACATAAATAAATAAATTCAAATTTATGTTCCTACCTCAATACAGAAAGATAATAGCCTAAAACAAGAATGCTGATATCTCATCCTAGTCAAGGTAAATAATCAACTGAGAGACCCTTGGGTTAAATGAAGACTAATATTTTGTAAATGAAGTATAATTGGCAATAATTTTTCATTCTGTTAATTCTTTTCATAAAGATTTAAGATACAAAAATGTGACAAGTTGGTCTTGAAGTTTTCAAGACTTTCTTTTAATATCTATGACAACCACTAGTCTGAATTTTTACATCCTAAAGATAGGGCTCATGTACTTAATCTTCTTTATATAATACTTTAATTTTGTTCTATTGCAACTGTAATAAATATAAAATTTTATAACACCTTACTTAATATTTTACTGACCCAATAGAATTTTAATTTTCTTACAAATTCACATAAGAACAATGTTAAAATGTTTGAGATTCAAAGTAAAATATTACAAAATATTGAGATTTCTGGTTAAAGAGGGGGGAAATGATCGAAATGAAAATAGCACAGCTAGGTGTAGAATGTTCTCCCATGAGGCTAGCACTAACACTAAATAACTGCTAATGAAGTGTTATTGTTTCAAATATAATTAATAACAAATAGTCCTGCTCTGTGTATTAATAAATCATGTCAACTGGCATAGCTTTGTGAGACAAAAAACAAACAACCCTTAAAAACAAACATAGTTTTAATGAGCCATATTGAAAAAGGGCAATCAAATATTTCTATCACATCTAATCCAACTCTACCTGTGTATAAGAGATCTAAGCATAATTGGTGAAAACATGTGGTAAATCTAAGACACAATTTCTAAAAAATATGCTGATTTTTCACTTAATTATGCTTTCTGTGTAATATTAAATATCTGAGGGAAAATTAAATGCTTTGGCGTAGGTTCTCTGAGAAGCCAATACTGAGATGAGAATAAGTGATCAAATAATTTATTAGGAGATGCTTATGAGAGACACTGGAAGAAGACAGTTAGGGCTGGGAGAGCTGAGAAGTACAAGTATGATGTAAAGTGAAGGAAAAGGAAAAAAGAAAGGAAGATTATGTGGAAGCATTGTAGACTCTAAGGCAAATTTGAAAAGTGTCCCTCAAGACTGTCAGGGAGATGGCAAGCTAAAGTCGCACCCCAGACTCTGAGTCTCAGAGCATTCCTGTATCCCCCAGAAATGACCCCGCTTTTCAGTTGAGAATTGACTGAATTAACAATTTAAAGTAACAATTGAGTCTATTACTAAAAGCCAGTTTGCTATATGACTTACTTCTTTGAAAAAACTTGGTTTCAAGTCATTGGTATTTGCCTTGTAGTATACATTTTTACACAATTTGCTTGTCTTCTTTCAAACTGTGCTATAGCTGCTTATATTTACAAAAGTCATCGTAACTTGATATTTCATTTATTTGTTTATTTGTTTATTCTGTTTTTTTTTAATTCTTAATGTTGGTTTCCAGAACATTTTTCTTTTGACTTCCTAATTTCTTCATTTATCAAGAAGCTATATGCAATTATTTTATAGAGAGATTTTTACATTTTTCTCTATTATCATTTTAAAAATTAAGCTGTAAAATCTTTGTCTTTTAAACTATTAATCCTAGATTCCTGTGAAGAAAATCACTTCTGCTTTTCTTTTTAACAAGGGCTTGTTCATCTCCTCATTTCTATCTATTTCTTTATATAATAGTTAAAATAAATTAAATCCCCGAAAAGTAAGAATACCAAGGATGTACCAATTATAAACAAGACTTTAGTAAACAAAACTATGTACCCATCAAAAAATAAGAACTTGAAATTAAAAAGTTGAATAAATAACAATTTATGACCCCAAGGTAATCCCATCTATATGGAAAAGAGATATGTAAAATATTATAAAATGATATGATACCCTTTAACTGGTATACTTACCAAAATAAGAGAGATGATGAAAGAAAATATGACAAATCTGCCTTGAGTAGAAGGGTGGAAACTTCATAGAGAAGGAGTTATTAAAGAAAACATAGCATAATACCTGACATACATAATGACTACAAAATGGAAGTGTCTTCAAATACATAACTGTTTAAAGGCCTAATGACTCTAAAACCTATTAACAATAAAAAGAAGAGAGGAATAATAATAATAATAATAATAATAATAATAATAATAAAAACAGAGTGCCCATTCATGATGTACTTGCATTCTCTAGATTCTACATAAAGAAATGTTAGACTGATTGAAAAAACAGTAAATATTTTCCTTTTAAGAGGTTGTGAAAAATATTTACATCTTCCACTGATGTTACCATTTCTCAAAATGTTTTCTAAACATCTATGCAATATTTTTTCCAGAGCCAGTTTATAAAATAAATGAGGAAACCTTCCTCAATACTTGATCTGCTTGTCTTCTTTTTGCCTCAAAATATTACTAGGTTGATGTATGTATTCACTCAATATGGTTCCAAATAGAGTCTGACTATTTTAATCATTCACATGTAAAAGCTAAAAAAAGAACATAGATGCTAAAATCCTCAAGAAAATATTAGTAAACTGAGTACAACAATGCATCAAAAAGATCAGACATCATGATCAAGTGGGATTTATTCAAGGAATGCAAGGTTGGCACAACATTCACCAATCACTATATATGACTCACTGAATAAACAAAATGAAGGATAAAAACCACATGATCATATCAATAGACGCAGAATAAGTATTTGAGAAAACCCAGCACTGATTTATGATAAAAACTCTCAGCAAAGTGGGAATAGAGGGATATAACTAAAAATAATAAAGGCCACATATGAATAACTCCCTGCCAGTATTATACTAAAGAGCAAAAACTACAAGAATTCTCCTTAAGATCCAGAACAAAACAGGGAATGTCCATTTTCACCTCTCTTATTCAACATAGTACTGGAGGTCTTAGCAATCAGACAAGAGGAAGAAATAAAAGGCATCCAAATTAGAAAGGAAGAAGTTAAACTGTTTTTATTTGCAGATGATATGATACTGTACATAGAACCCCAAAGATTCCACCAAGAAACTATTATAACTAATGAGTGAATTCAGCAAAATAGCAGTATACAAAATTAATATCCAAAAATTAGTTGCATATTTACATGCCAATAACAAACTAACAGAAAGGGGAATTAAGAAATAATCCCATTCACAATTGCTTCAAAAAGAAAAAAAAAATATCTAGGAATAAGCCTAACCAAGGATGTGAAAGATCTGTACATAGAAAATTGTAAGACACTGCAGAAAGAAATTGAAAAAGATAGAAATAAGTGGCAGCACATACTGTGCTCATAGATAGGAAGAATTAACATCATTAAAAGGTCCATACTATCCAAAGCAATCTATGGATTCAATACAATTCCTATCAAGAGTCCAATGTTGTATTTCACAGAACTAGAATAAATATTTCAAAAATTTATATGAAACCACAAAAGGCCCTGCATAGCAACAGTGATCCTCAGAGAGAAGATCAGAGTTGCAGGAATCATGCTACCTAATGTGAAACTATACTATATGGCCAGAGTAACCAAAACAGCATGGCACTGGCATAAAAACAGACACATGGGTCAATGGAACAGACTAGAGAGAACAGAAATAAACCCATAACTTTATAGTACATTAATATTTGACAGAGGAAGCAAGAACATGCAGTAAATGGTATTGGGAAAATTGGACTGATATGTGCAGAAAAATGACACTGGACCACATTCTTACACCACACACATAATAAATTCAAAATGGATTAAAGACTTAAATTTTAGAGCCAAAACCACAAAAATCGGAGAAGAACACATAGGCAGTAAAATCTTGGACATAGCTCGAAGCAATATTTTATCAGATATATCTCCCTAGGCAAGGTAAACAAAAGAAAAATTAAATAAAAGGCACTACATCAAACGAAAAAGTTTTTGCACAGCAAAGGAAAAGATGAACAAAATAAAAGGACAACATGGAATAGGAGGACATTCATTGGTATATTTAATAAGGTGTTAATATCCAAAAATTATAAAGAACTTAACAAAACTCAACACCAAAAACCTAACAACCCAATTAAAAGTGGGAAAAGGACCTGAATAGAAACTTCTCCAATGAGGATGTACAGACAGACAGTAGATATATGAAAATATGATCAATATCACTGATTATCAAAGAAATGCAAATTAAAACCACATGATGATATCATCCCACACCTGTCAGAGTGAATATTAGCCACAAATCAACAAACATGTGCCGGTGAGGATGTGGAGAAAGGGGAACCCTTTTGCACTCCTGGTGGGAATGCAGATTGGTGCAGCCACTATGGAAAGCAGTATGGAGATACCTCAAAAATTTAAAAATGGATATGCTTTTTGACCCAGCAATCCCACACTTGAGAATATATCTAATGGAACACAAAACACTAATTTGAAATAATATTACCACCCCGACATTCAATGCAACATTATTTATAATTGCCAAGATTCGGAAGCAGCTCAAGTATCCATCAGTAGATGAGTGAATAAAACAACTATGGGACATTTACACAATGGATTTCTATTAAGCTATAAAAAAAGAAGAAATTTTTATCCTTTGTGATAGCATGGATGGACCTGGAGAACATTGTGCTAAGTGAAATAAGCCAGTCAGAGAAAAACAAATACCCTATGGTTCACTCATATGTGGAATTTAATGAACAAATTGAACTAACATGGAAAATAGGGACAGACTCATAGATGGAGAGCAGGATGACAGCAAGGGGTGGTGAAGTTAGAGGAGTGGAGGGAATGAGCAAAAAAGAAAAAGGACTCATGGACATGGACAACAGTGTCGTGATTGTAGGGGGCAGGAGAGGTATATGAAGGGACTAAATAGTAATACAAAGAAAATATGACAAAACATTTTAAAAAGCTAAAAAAGGTCTTACTATTTAAAACAAACCACAATGTGTGAAAAGTTGTGGACATATCTCCACAGTGGAGTTTACACACACACACACACACACACACACACACACGCACACGCATTATTTCTCTCTACAGTGTGAAGTTTACAATGGCCAGGAATCTGTCACGTTGACTGTATATCAAGATTTATTGAAAAAAACACTTGACACATATGAAGCACAAGGTAAATATCCATGACTCTGAAATGTAGCTGAATATTGAGGTGGAGTTTTAAAAAAAATTGGTAGGGGAAGATTATCAGATTGGAATTATGTTAAATTGGCATTGATCTTGCACACATTTAGAAAGATTTTCTATTTCCTAAAATTAACACTACTCAAAACCTAAAATGTCACTTCATTATTTTAGCTTATTTTTTATCAATAGAAATAGAGTTTGATTAAATAAGTATTGAAATATGTGCAGTTTCCCACCTGCCAAATTATCTAGGATGCTTACATTCCAGTAAATTGGAGAATCACTAGTAGATTTTTATGTCCATTTAAAAAATTATCATATTTGAATTGTAACCATTTATATATCCTTAGTCTTATCCTAGAAGTCTATTTTTCTTTATTGAATAATGATTTTTGAGTGCCTTGAATTATAAGAACACACTCTAATTGAGGCTTTTATATCTAATTGATATTAATTGCATACTGATACACCATCATCGTATTGGCAGCTTACCACCTGAAGTCCTTTGATATAACATCCGTATTATCCTCTCAGATAACATGTGGTTTATTAATGATCCAGATTACCTATAAGTACACAAATTCAAATTTCTTTAGTAAACCTAAGAAAGGTAATATATTTACTGATGAGAAAGTATCATCTGCATGTATACCATTTCTTGATGTTGCTATTGTCTCTGTAATTTGGGCATTTTTGCACCTATATCTATCATAAATTTCCTCTGGATATATGGTGATGGAGGGGTATAACAAAATGAGGAAAATACATCTTAACATTTCAATCAGCTACCTGTTGCCCACACAATTTTTGCCTCTTCTGGCTCCTCCTTGACATCATTCCCTGCATATGAAGCATACATGAAAAACTAAAAAGAAGCTTTTTACATAGTTTTTGATAATTGTATCTGGACCATTTGGGAGAAGAAAAGTTGAAAGAAAGACACACAGACCCAGTTACACACAGACTCATACAATGACTTACACTAACACAACCTGCAGGCTCTATTTTCCACAATTTCGCTTTGTGCTTTGGTGTCTTGTGAGAGTTTGAGAACTTTCTGGCCAAATGTCCAAGGGTTCCCATATGTTTTGTGTATGAGATTGATTCTCGCCAATACCATCCAATGTGCCCTGCATTACTTATCTTTGTCACTCTAAAACAGAATCCAAACTCTTCCCTAATTTGGATTAGATCTTAAAGTCCCCTTCAATTAATTTGATGTGCAACAGTTTTAGTTCTAATCACTTCATTTTCCTAACCACCGGCTCCCTAGGGTGTATGGGCAGAGGGTGGGGCACAGGTCATGGCAGGGTTATAGTCCTTCCCCAAGTTTTTTGGGCGCCTGTCTTTTCTTGAGTTGCCAATATGCACTATACTTTGTGATACTGTAACAAGTTACATATCTGTGAAACAGTTTTAAAAATTATAGTTTTTTTTAATTCCACCCATCCTGTAGAAGTAACTGACTAGGTTTCTAGCATAGTCTTGTTTGTTTGCTTTAGCAATAATCTCAATGACTGTGCTCAAAATAAATATGCTGCCTGACATTGGACTTCAGTGTTTTGTCAGATCTGTATGTAAAGGGTGCGAGCTCCAACAGCTGCTTTCGTTAGTGCCCCACACTCTTTTCTCTCTGGCTTTATTTATCAACTGGATTTTGGGTTCGTATTAAGGACCTTTCCTTGTACCACAGCAGAGTTTTTGTTCATTTTTATGCCAAATAAGAATTTATTAATAGACATTTTGGTTAGGTAACTTTAAGAGTATGATCAGTTGCTTAGCAGTTCTCATACTTTCTTCTCAGGTTGGTAAACTCTTTGTGTTTTAGGAAGGTTGATATAAAATAAAGTAGTCTTTATAAATATAGCTATTGTTTCTTTTGTCCAATTCAATCTAGTTTGTATATGGGATTCTTTCTATGGTCTGTGGATACTTTTATGCTTTCATAATGGTTTTTGAAGACCTCCAAATTCCTGTTGTCAGATTTCTTAAACCTTGCCCTCTTTCACATGCTTTTCAAGCTACAAAAATTTACCTAATGCTTTCCTTTTACTTTAAAATGTTTTTGAGATAGCCTCGATTTTATTTTTATCAGATTGGAAAACTGATAATAACTATTTGTAAATCTATAGTTTAGGAAACCACATATATCCTTCTGTCTCTTTTTTTCTCATGGAAAGAATAACACCTAAATAGCATAAATATTTGACTTGGTTTACAGGTGTTAATTTACATCAATGCATTTATTTCTTTTCTCCTTCAGTGTTTCTTTTTATTTCTAATTGACATGATATCTTTTCTTTTTATTAAATCATTTTTATTGTTATTCTAGTACAGTTGTCCCCCTTTGCCCTTCTGCCCATTCCACTTCCTGCTCCCACAGTCAACTTCCAGCTGTTGTCCATGTCTGTTGGTCATCTGTGCATGTTCTTTAGTTCCTTCCCTTCTTTCCACCATTGTCCTTTTGCCTCTTCCCCTCTGATCACTTTGTCTGTTCCATGTTTCCATGCCTGTGATTCTATTTGTTTGTTAGCTTTAATTTTTCATTAGATTCGTATTATACGTGAGATCAAGTGGTATTTTTCTTTCACTGACTGGCTTATTTCACTTAGTATAATATTCTCCAGTTCCATCCATGCTGTTGCTATAGGTCAGAGTTCCTTCCCTTCTGCTGTGCAGTATTTCATTGTGTAAATGTACCACAGTTTTTTGATCCACTCATTTACTGATGGGCCATCCAATCTAAGGCTTTTGTGTGCCAGAAGTTTTTTTGATTACTACTTCAAGTTTGCTTGTTATTATTGGTCTATTCAGGCTTTCTGCTTCTTCTTGATTCAGGTTGGAGAGATTGTATGTTTCTAGAAATTTGTCCATTTCTCCTAAGTCCAATTTCTTGGTGTATACTTATCCACAGTAATTTCTTACAATCCTTTGTATTTCTGTGGTATTGATTGTAAGATCTCCTCTTTCATTTCTGATTTTATTTATTTGAGTCTTCTCTCTTTTTATCTTGATGAGTCTGGTTAAAGATTTGTCAATTTTATTTATCTTTTATAGAACCAGCTTCTGGATTCCAGCTTCTGGAAAATTGTTCTTTTAGTCTCTATATCATTTAATTTTGCTGTGATCTTGATTATGTCCTTCCTTCTACTCACTCTGGGCATTATTTGTTGTTGCTCCTCTAGTTCTTTTAGATGTAGGGTTAGGTTGCTTATTTGAGATTTTTCTATCTTCTTTAGGTGGCCCTGTATTGAACTTCCCTCTCAGCACTGTCTTCACTGTGTCCCATAGGTTTTGGGTTGCTGTGTGTTCATTTTCATTTGTCTCCAGATGCTTTTTGATTTCTCCCTTGTTTTCATTGTTGACCCATTAATTATTTAATAACATGTTATTCAGTCTGTACATGTATTTCTATGTTCTTGAGTTTTTTTCCTTGAGGTTGGTTTCTACTTTCAAGCCTTTGTGGTATGAGAACATGCTAGATATAATTTCAATTTTCTTGAATTTGCTGATGCTTGTTTTGTGTCTTACCATGTGGTCTATACTTGAAATTATTCCATGTGCATTTGAAAGGAATGCATATTTTGCTTCTTTGCAGGGGGAAAGTTTTCTATAAATCAATTAAATCCATTTGATTGTCATTCAGTGACACAATATCCTTGTTGGTTCCTTGTTTTGAAGACCTATCCATTGTTCATAGTAGGGTGTTCAAACCCCCTATAGACACTGTGTCATTGTCAATATCTTTCTTGAAGTCCTCCTAGACTTCCTTTACATGTTTAGGTGCTCCTATATTGGGTACTCAAGTGTTTAAAGAGTTATATCCCCCTGATGGACTATTCTTTTTGTAGTGACCTTCTTTGTCCTTTTTTATGGCTCTTGTTTTGAAGTCTCTTCAGTCTAAGTACATCCATACTTTCTTAGTAACCTCTTTAAACATGGCCATTCTTATATTATATATATTTAAGCCCCATGTTATCTAACAGGAAGAAAATTATATAATTTTTTCTTACAAACATAAAATATATTAACTCATGATGGGAAAGCAGAATATCACTCAGCATTTTCATTTCAGCATGCATAAAACTGTTGCATCTACTTAATAAGAGAAAATGATACATACAACAGAAAAGATTTTATAACTTTTAAGAAAATAAATCAGTGATTTCTCTCTTATTCTAAAATCAGTTTAAAGAAAAGTAAAAAAAGATCAGACATTGAGACAGTAATTAGGAATAAATTAGATACATCTACATTGTTATGTAGAATTCAAGGGGATAATAGCATTCTGTGGTTTCAAGAAAAATGTTACAGAATAGTTTTTTCTGCATGATGCCAACTAGAATACTTAACCTAGAATGTACCCTGACCTGGGACCAAACCTGCAGCCTTTTTATGTAGGAGATGCTGCTCCAAACAATTGAGCCACCCGGCCAGGGCCATGATCCTTTCCTTCTAATGTACATACTTAAATGAGGTCCTTAAGCTATGTCTAAACAAAAATAAAACTGAAGCTTACATTCATTTAAAAATAAAATTTGAAGATGCCATTGAAATGAACATTAAATGCAAACATGTGGATCTATAAAGTTTATATTTGAAAGTGTAAACAACATACATTGGCATTGATCAATTTCTACATTGAATGAAACAAATACGTACTGCACACAGGTAAGTAAATAAACAATGAATAGGAAAGTAAGAGATAGATTTGATAAAGGTAGCCAGATCATTAAGGTACTTTTTAGGAAACAAATAAATTAAAAATAAATACAAAGGATCAGTGTGAAAGGTCAATTAGTGAAAAAGATACTAAATCTATGTGTGTTTCTATGCAGGGCAAGGGAAGAGTGTGTGTGTGTGTGTGTGTGTGTGTGTGTGTGTGTGTGTGTTTCATAACTTTGAAATATAACCCTACTCTTTTCCAAAGAATCAATTTCCTTTTTTCATGTTGCTGCAAAATATTACAAAATTTTTATTGAAATACCTGAAATCTTGTATAGCTATTGGTAAATTTATCTTTGTAGACAACTCTCACTTTGTATTCACTGGTATGATTGAATTTTAGATCCAGCATTGCATTTGCATGTGGAAATGGCTGAATTGATCTTGCCATGCTATTTGTAAGTCTGTAAATATATACCCACCTTTTGTAGAATCAGATGATAATGATGTCAGAGGTAAAAATAAGTTAAATTATTAACTTCCTTTATAGACAGATAACCATGAATGGCTTTCAGAAAATGGTAATCTCACCTTCATATTTTTACCACGCCTGTGTCAAAAGGCTTTTAAGCCAGATCTTACAATTAATCATAAAAGGCAAATATTCCCAAGAGAAAAGTGCTAGTGTATTATATATTTTCAATTCACCAATGAGACTAAACCTGAAAATTTGATTTTATGCAAATTTCTTAGAAAACTAAGAAAAGTCGGTAGATAGTGTAGTATCTGGAATGTTTCATAATTTTAAAAATCATGACACTGAAATGGACATAACTCAGGACAAGTGAAATATAATTTTGAAAACTGAATGAAAATTCATACAATTAAAGTTTTCTAAAAAGATTAGATTTCAGATCTTTGCAATTTTTCAAGTGAGGCTAATAGCAGAGTCTTTTAAATTTATAATTTGGTTTAATTTTAGATAAATCTTTATATATTTAGGTCTAAATGGAACCTTATATTTTGCCAATAACAGACTTGTCTGTTAATTAAAAAGGTAATAATTCAGCTTTGCAAGTACCCACCTTGTCAACATTAACAATAATTTGTTTTCAAAGGCATAAATAATGCTAACTTTAGCTTAGTATAGTTATAATGCAAATAAATGTACACCAAAAACATTAAGGAAACATATAAAGGAACCTACAGATGTTGAAGCTACAAACATTAAAATATATATAAATTGTACACATCTATTTACCTTGATTTTCTCTCAAAAGATAATTTTAGCTTCTGCATTTAAATTTCTTACCTTTTACATAGCAGAATTTAAGTTCTTGTGTGGTACTGTGAAATTGTGCCACTTTATGGAGTTAACAAGACTGGTTGGCATTTGTGATGCCTCCTGATGTATCCCTATAGTTTGGGATACATTTTTCAGTCTGGTTTTAATATTAAAAATGGAATAAATTACATAGTTATATTTTATTAAGACAAGTATCTACAATAGAATAGTACGCATAATATGAGCAGAGCATTTCAACATATGTTTTAGTATGTTCAAATATAATGGCCAAGCTTTCCCATTTCACACATGGGAAAACAGGAGCAGATTTCAGTGATTTGCCTAAGGTCATACAATAAATTGACTATCATGTGCAAGTCAAAAATTATCCTTTGGAAGTTTAAAATGAGGTACATTAGTGGTAGAAGCAAAGGATACAGGAACACGTGAGTAAATAGTTAAGAATTATAATTTGAGTTAGTCCTGATAAATAAAAGAGGAATTTGAAACTTGCTTCAGATGGAAAACTTATAGAATGTGAATAATGTACTAATAATAGTAACATTCAAAGAGATTATTGGAAAATGAGCACAGGGTTTCAGAAATCAGACTACAGAAAGATTGTGGATACTGTAGACTTTTCTGTCAAAAGGGAGGTAGAAAGAAAGTACTCCAAATGATTAAAATGAATAGAGATTGCAAAGTATTTCAGAAAACATAGATAACCTTTTCTAAAAATATTCCTCAAAGTTCGACGTATGCTATTTTTACAATTATGTCTTAAAATATGTTCATAAATAAAATTGTGCATCCACCTTGCTGGTTACCCCTAAATTGGGACACCTCACAATTCTAATACATAGTTTTTCTGTAATATAGTGTATTTCAAAGTAAATGTTTATGTGAAAAAATTACAGAGATTTTACATTAGTAATTACCTGGAGGTGAATAAGAATGGAAAGAAAAATGATTCACAGTTTAGAACAAATGTCTTTTGTCCAAAAAATCTCCAAAAGTTTATTTTTGGATATTTATATTTGTTTTATGATTCTTATACAATTGAAAATGCAGTCACTTTGCCTAATGAGTAAACCATTCAGCTTCCCAAATTTCCCATAAGAATGAGAAAAATATATCCTGTTATACCAATCCTTAATACACCCATAAAAATGTTTATATAGTTTCATAACAAATACTCATTAGTAACTCTGTTTTTCCATAAAATGTTCATACCTCATTTTCAAGTGGAAAGACTAAAATGGATTTTTAATCCACAGTAGGAAAGTGAGTACATGATACACTCAAAATGCGTGCTAACAATGAGCTTGATTATCTTCTGAGGCAATCTGTACCTTCTTAAATTATACACTATCAGAAAATCACCAGTCTTGTCATGTTTCAAAGTTGTTTTCTAAGAATAATAGATATCATATTCTGGAGTGAATCATATGTACCTTTTGAAAACATCGTTCCCCACATTAGTTTTTGTGGATTAATTTTTCACTGCAGAATGCAACCCTCTTTTGGCTCACCGTGTGGCAAAATTCTAATTACTAGAACCAAAGGTTAATCTGGCAAAGCATAAATCCCTGTAGAGATTTAATCTTTTTAATGTTGTATTCTTCCTGAAAATGACATGGAAAACTAAAGTGAAGTAGTAAATTAATTGCAATAATGATGTAAATAACATTTCAGAACTTATTTTTAAAAGTGTTAACTTGGTTTTTCTGTTTTTGTTTACTGAATTCTAAAGATACCTATTAGTAAATACTTTAGTATATGTGGGTATAATGATACTTCAAGAGACTTGTTCAAATAAAATGACAAAATAATGAATTAGTACATAGTTTTCCTTGAGAATGTCTAAAATCTTCCACAGGAACTTTTTACTGCTTTAACCCATTCACTGTACTTTATGCAGAAAATTTTCTATTGCTATTAAATTTAAGCCCTCTGTATAGCTTCATATCAAAACAAACAGTATATGTTTATAATTTGCATAGAGTTTTATGATTCTGTGATGGCTTAAAATAAAGATATATGAAATAAAGAACAAACTGACAGTGACCAGAGGGTAGGATGGAGGAGGGTAATGGGGGAAAAAAGAGGAAGGGTCAAGTCAAGGAACTTGTGTAAAGGACCCATGGACAAGGCCAATGGGTGGTGGGGGAGTATTGAATGTGGGGGAGGAGGAGTGAACAGAGCAGGGGAGAGCAATAGGGGGGAAATGGGGACAACTGTAATTGAATAACAATTTAAAAAATTAAAAAGAAAAGATATAGGACTGTGCAGACTCTCAAAGTGCTAAACCCTAAATCATAGGATATTTTGTACCTTAGTATTGGGCAATTCTTCCAATTTGCTTCCTTGAGGTTTCAGTTTAAATACTATCACCCTATTTAAGGGCCTCCTCCATCCTTTAAAATAAATTCAGGCCACTTATCCTGTTATTATTTCACTCTACTGTCTGTGATTTTCCTTCATAGAACTTATATATACTTATTATATATTGAATATTTCTTTACTACAATTCAAAGTTTCTATTTTATAATGAAATATCTGATGGCTGTTTCAACTCTCATTATTAAATATTTTTAAATAAAAATGATAAATCAGCCTAAATTATGCCTAACTTTTATAGAATTATATATTATTGTGTTTAAAGGGGTTTGTATAAGAAGTCTATCTAACCACCTACCTGACTGGTGATTCTGCTCTAATACTTTTCTGACAAGTGTGTGGTCCAACTAGTCTCTGTTTGAATATCTTCTGTGATTGGACATGTTGGAACCTTGGCTGCTGCCCAGTCCATTATTACACAGATTTCATAGTGCAGTCTTTCCCATTTCAAGCTTAATCTGGCTCTATTTAATGTCCACATATTTGCCTCAGCTTTATGGTTTCAGCCATAAAAGAAAATGCATGCTACTTTTCACATGAAAACTTTCAAATATTTGAAGACTTCTATCATATTTCCCTTGAGTGTTATCATATACATGCATAACATTAATACTTTCTGACCATTTCTTCTCAAAATTGGGTCCATGATCTTCCATTTCCAGGTCATTTTTATTGAATGAACTCTATTTTGACTGAATTCCTGGATATAAAGTGTGGCCTCTTAGGCATGCATTAACCTAATAGTACAAAGCAGTGGGAAATACAGGTGTAGTGGACACCTGCAATGCACCAGCCATACCTGATGACCCCGGCCTCAGGCTACTTGATTTAGCACAGCTGTGGTAGAAAACCTCTGTTACCCTGTTCAGTACCCTACACTAACTGCATGTAACAGGATCTCTCAGTTCTGCTTTCTCAGATGCTCAAGGCCAGCCAGCTACACAGAAGTGCAAGCCAACAGTTCAGGGCAGTTAAACAGTGGGGACTGGGAGTTGATAGATCAATGCTCTATCTGTCACTTTCTCTGATTAAAAAGTTAGGTGGATCCTCTAGTTGCTCATTATTGTAACAAGCTCATTATCAAAATTTAATTGGTGGTTTTTATTCTCAAATTCCTCATTTTCTTACTCCTGGTGTCTACTTTCAAAAGAGTCCATACTGAGAGCTAGAAAATTCTTAATTATACTGTGATATTACAGCTTGATATATTCTGATATATTTTAGGAAACACAAACTATTGAAATACTATGGACTCACTCTATCTTTAAATATTTAAGTTTATGTTATATTTGCTCTACTAGTTATCCTATACTAAAGTTTTTCATTTTTTTTCTGGGAAAAAACTAGATCTCTACATTTATATTTTTCAAATATGTCATTGTTGATTCAAGACAATACCAATAAAATATTAACATGTTTTAAAGCATCCTTTTTCTAGCAAGCATATGATGTATCTTGCTGTCTTTTGTACATCTCAGATGACCTAAGCATATAAGTACAGTTTTTACCAAGTGATTAATGAAGATATTAAATAAGGAATAACTAATGACAGATTTTTTTTTCCCTTCAGGTATGGTTGTTTTAAGTTCAATCTACTTATTTTGCTTCTTATGTCTTTCTAGAGCAATTTTTTAAAAATTGATATCTACATTTCCATTATAAATAAATAAAATATTAATATTAATTATCACCTGATCTTTTGTTTAAAATCCATATGGTGATAAAATTTTTGATATTTTGGTATACTTATACTATTTAAATTAAATTTTACTATAAATTATATCATTTATTCCTTTTCATAATCATATGATATCATTTTAATTTTGAGAGGAGAAAAAAGATTCTTAGATTATATAAACCTAATTAAGTATATGAGGTCTGTCCAGAAAAGATCCAGCTGTTGTTAATATGATAAGAATGGTTTGTGTGACATCAGTGTAACCTGGCAGCCAAAGAGAGTGGACTGGAATGTGCATGTGTGAGCAATGATGACTTCACCGCACTAGTCACTGAGGGCAGTAGACACCATTGAGTGAGCATGCGTGCTGTGTAGCTACTGCATTCAAAATGACTGAGTGAATACAGCAAAGAATCTGCATCAAATTTTGTGTTAAGCTTGCACATTCCTCTTTGGAAATTATTAAAATGATTCAGAAGGCAACAATTGTGGGCAACTGGTAATTGGCAGCTTCATCATGACAATGTGCCTATTCAAGCATCATGTCTAGTGCGGAGTTTTTTTGGTAAAACATCAAATCACTCAGGTGACTCAGCCCTCCTACAGCCCAGATTTGGTGCCCTGCAACTTCTGGCTTTTCCTAAAACTAAAATAATCTTTAAAGGGAAGAGATTTCAGACTGTTGATGAGATTCAGGAAAGTATGATAGAGCAGCTGATGGTGATTAGGCGAACTCTGTGATGTCCCAAAGTCCTACTTTAAAGGGGACTAAGACACTATTGTCCTCTGTACAATGTTAGTTGTATCTTATATCTTCTCCAATAGATGTCTCTATTTTTCATAGTGTCTGGCTGGGTACTTTCTGGACAGACCTCAATATCCAAACATATGAGCTAATATATGATGGAATTGACAGTTGTTTCATATGCTTGTGAATCCCCAAATAACATTTTTAAAATATATCTTTGTCAGCAGAAAAATGCTCAGAATCATACCTCTATAATCAAATAATTTAATATTCTATATTTGAGTTTTTACTCTGCTAAAGGGTAAATTCCGGATCTTCTACTAAAACATCCAGCTTAAAAAGGAGTCTATCACAAGATTATGTATTCAAAATTGGGCATTACATATTAAAGATACTATTTGAAAATGTATATAAATTTTCTGCAGCCATATATATATATAAACTGACTATTGGAACCAAATTTTAAAAGGGACTTTTTTTTCCTTTTTATTGAATTTATTGGGATTGTCACTGGGGTCCAGCTGCATGTTGCTATGTATGCACATAACACAAAGATTTGTGGGGAATGACATAGGTTTTTATTAACAGTGTTCCCAATTTGAGGGGGCTGGGAGCATTCTTTCTCCAAGCCAATCTCTCCCACAAAGCATAGGAAACCAGCCACCCCTAGAAATATTAAAGTTCAAATCGATGTCCAGAAGTTCCTCCTTATTGCTTATCTGTAACCCAAGGCTGATACTCAAACAGGTCACCAGGGCTTTTTTCTCCCTCGTGTCAGAGTCGCCATCACCTGACAGTACTGCTGTCTTTCTCAGATCTGGTGTGCATTGTCAGATTACTTTCCAAGGGTGTCCACCTGTGGTCTGTGGGCTGTGTGCAGTCCAAGATGGCTATGAATGCAGTCCAACACAAGATCATAAATTCACTCAAACATTGTGAGATATTTTTTTCATTAGTGTTTGTGTATTTAATGTGTGGCCCAAGACAAGCCTTCTTCCACTGTGGCCCAGGGACACCAAAAATTTGGACACCCCAGCTTTATATGGTCATGTAAGAGAATTTCCATTTGCAGGGAATTTCTCAGCTCATCCCTCTGTTGTTCTCAACCTTCATGCCCTGCTCTCAGGATCAGAGAGTGAAAGGACTAGGACACATGTGCCTTGTTGCATAGGGCCCTAGCATCCTGAGGCCGAGCACTCTGTGATGAGCACACCCCAACATGGGACCCTGCCTCTGGGAGGTGGCTGCTTTAGGGCCTAAGCCCAAGCAGTCCTGGTGTCTGCTGCCCCTACAAATGCAGTGCAGAGCAAGAGAGGAGGCTTCTACTTGCCTTCTATTTAAAAGTTCTCTTCCAAAATCCCATGTGCTCCAGAAGCCAGTGGGAGTGTCCCGGTTTCTAACCAGTGTGTGCCATGTCAGCTATATTTGTCTTTGCTCTTCTTTAGGTCCCCATTTTGCACAAGGTGGCAGAAATCTTGAACCATGCATACTTTGTACAAGTTCCCTTCTGCTGAGTCACGAGCTGTTTGGTAGCCTTGGACAATTTCCCTTCCCTGGTGGCCCCTCCCATCACAGAAAGGGCAGGCCACTGCTAATCTTCAATTACATCTTGGGGTTTTCTCCCATCCCCTGCCTTCTTCCTGCATTCTGGCCTGACCCTCCTGTTACAGGGTGACACTTGTTAAAATTATACAGGTGTCAGGTGCACAATTTCACAACACATCATTTGTAACTTGTATTGTGTGTTCACTACCCCAAGTCAAGTCTTCTTCCATCACCATTTACCCCTCCTTAACCTCCTTTACCTCCTCATACCACTGTCATCCATGTCCATAAGTTGTTTTCTTTTTTTTTCCCTCTCAATTTATCTACTCTCCTACCCAGCCCCCAGAACCACCTGTGGCAGCTGACTGCCTGCTCTCCATCTGTGATCCTGTTTGGTTGTTACTTCATTGTGCTCATTAGATTCCACAAATGACTGAAATCATATGGTATTTGTCTTTTACCAACTGCCTTATTTCACTTGGCATAATTCTCTCCAGGTCTATCTGTGCTCTTACAAAAGATAAGATTTCCTTCTTTTTTATGACCCAATAGTATTTCATTGTGTGTAAATGTACCACAGTTTGTTTATCTGCTCATTTACTAGTGGATATTTGGACTGCTTCCAAATCTTGGTTATTGTAGATAATGCTGAAATAAACATAATAGTGTATTTATTCTTTCAAATTAGTGCTTCATGTTTCTTAAAATAAATCCTCAGAAGTGGAAACACTGAGTCATAAGGCAGTTTCATTTTTAATTTTATGAGGTAGCTCCGCAGTGCTTTCCACAGTGGCTGCCCCAGTGTGCATTTCTGCCAAGCGTGCATGAAGGTTCCCTTTTCTCCATGTTCTTACCAGCACTTGTTGTTTGTTGATTTATACATATTTCTATTATTGGCTTAGATTTAATTAAGAGGTCATTTATTCTATTGTGTATTCTAACAATTATAACCAAAAAAAAATGAATGTATCTGTTAAGCTTTTCTTTCAAATTGTTTTTCTGGCAGGGGAATACTCTGGGTACCCTCTAGTTCTCCAGCCTAAGAGAATTATTTTAATGGTACAACTTTCCCTTGGTATATGATTAAACTTTTCTGGAGAGAAAATTATGATTAATTTAAAAGTGAAGCATCAGGATTGACATTTAAAAATATTCTCAGTGTGTGTGTCACTTTTGCTTTATGGTTTGTTATTGCTGTTGTTGCTGTTACTCTTCTGACTCTCAGTTTCAAAGATGTTTAGCAAGGGAAAGTAACTTTCCTTAATCCTTTTTTATTTTGGAATGATTTGTATAGTCCATTTTGTCTTCACAGATTTTACCTTCTACTTTATATAGTCTGTTTTGGAGACACGATATATAATCTAATAGACAATTAAAAACTGAGACTAGTGGGGTGGGGGTGGGCATGGTTGGTGAAAAATGGAAACAACTGCACTTGAACAATGATAAAAAAATAAAATAAAAAATAAGCTTAATTTATTATGTTGCAAATCTTCTATCACTCCCCCACAATGGTCTTACATAGTTTTCAGTCAGCTACTGAGCATCTTCTTTCAGTGCCTTGACCTTTATATTTCCTCACCTCATTATCCATTTTTCTATCTAAATGAGAGTTAATTTGGAATCAGGGTTCTTGGGTTGCAAAGAATATCTGAACTTGAGTTCAGATTTGATATATTAATTGCTAACATTATAACATTTTACTTCTAATTCTTATTTAGAAACTATTTGATGCTTATATTTTCCTTATTTTTTCTTCTTTAGACATGTCAGCCAAGAAAATGTTTATTTATGCGGTCCTTCCATCTATGTCAGTGATTACATGAAGAATTTCCTCAAATTGGCACATGAAGTAATGAAATTTAATGTTATGTATTATTTAACATGATTCAATAATGCTATACAATTTTAATGCAGTATTATTTTTTGAGATAAAAACAACATAGCAGGAGTGACATAAAAGAAAATGTGTGTATTTTTACTCTCTATTTGAGTTTTTACTATAATTTTGGTTAGGTATTTTGAGTAAATTAATATAAATGGTCAGTCATATTTTCAAAAAGAAAAAACATTTACAATCTTACTATTGTATTTTATAAATTCTAATAAAATTGACTATTCTCACAAAAATTAGTGTTTTTAAAATTTTTAATTTGACATTAATTATGCTTACAAAATGAACATTTGGGTAAAGTACACACGCATGCACTGCTTTCCTTTCACAAAAGTGTGTTCATGTCAGAAACACTATTCTGAGACTTGCTTTTTCACTTAATAATTTATCTTTGATATTGTTTTATGTCAATACTTAACTCATGTCCTTATTCTGTTTAATTCCTGGACAAAATTGTACAGAATAGCAATGTATTACATCAGTTCTTTCCGGTCATTTCCCAACAATTACTCATTCAAGTAATGCTTGAGTAATTTTGAGCATAACTTGTTTTGAGCATATGTGAATATATTTTATTAAATTAGTAGATCAAAATATCAAAGAATATACAAGCATTTATTTCTTAATGGGTATGACCACGTTGCCTTCTATTGAACTTCCAGACGTAGTGGTCTGCCATCAAAGCATACCAGCTTATTGTTTACTTTACACTGATCTATTTCTCAAGGGCTCAGACCTGTCCTTAATGTACCTGTCTCTTTTTATAAATTTATTTATTCAATTATAATTTACATTCAGTTTTATTTTATACTAGCTTTGGTTGTAAGTCTGTTTTGATTCAACACGCTATCACTCACATATCACACTCATGAAGCAGAGATGACACTCCTCCATCTCCTCTCACACTTAGCACTTCTCATTCATACCAACAAATTGCACTTTCACCTCACAGTTCCCACTTCAAAATTCCACCATCAGAAGTCCCTCTTCCTAGTCACAAAACAACAACCATAAAACATAAAAATTCCACTTACTAGTCTCTCGACATGTTTCGAACCATTGTTATAGATTATAGAGTCATGCATACATACAGACAACATTTTTATACTTTTCTGTTTTTCCCTACAAATTAGCATTTTCATCTGGTGTTATTTGCCTTCAGCCAGAAATAAATCTTCTGATATTTCCTGAGGCAAAAGTTAACTAAAACAAATTCTTGATGTTTCTTAATCTTAAAATGTTATTATTTCACTGTCATTTATGCAGAAAATATTCCCTATATAGAGAATTTTTAGTTAATATTTGAACATAAAATTTTGTATTCCACTGTATTTTGTTCTGTATCCTTCCTAATGAAAACTAAGTCATAACTTGTTTTACTGCCCCTTTTTCCATGAAGCATGTTCTTTCTCTCACCGCATTCACATTTTCTGTATTTTCCACAGTTAAACTCTAATATACCCAAGTGTGACTTTCTTTCTCTTTATCTTCCTTGGATTTCTTTGACTTTTGGTATTTTTATTGGTAATCTTTTAAAACTAATATTTGAAGAAAAGTCTACTTTTTCTTCCTAGTTTGTATAATGTATTTTTTTCTTGGAATCCTGTGTTTGTTTTCCTTTTCTTTCCATTTTTTTAAATTGCAGTTTCAAATTGTGACTTTTTAAATGTTCTATTGTAACTATTACAAGTTTTTTTCTGATATTGCCAAGCTGCTTTTAAAGTTATCTGATGATATTTTAAATTTCAGACATCTAATTTTCTATAAATTCTAGTTTATTCTCATAATTTCCATTTTCTGCTAAAATTATCTGGTTATCCCTTATAATCACAATTTCCTTTAATTTTTATACATATTTTAAAAGGTTCTTAAAACATATTCATAATGTCTGCTTTCAATTTTTGCCTGTTAAATTTAAGTTCAGATCACCTTATATTCAGCTTCTTTTGAATGATTCTTCAGCCTGTGTGTCAACATTACCTGTTTATCTCTAAGTCTTATAATAGGAAGTCATTAGTAACATACTGGAGAAGATCTTCATTTTGTTACATACCTCTAAACAGTTAAATTTTGTTCTTGTATGCACTTCCTTATATGTTGATCACATATAAATTTATTTCGGCTTCAGTTTATGCTTTTGTAGACTAGAGCTTACAAATTCAAGGAGTTTTCCAAGTCCCTCGAACTTGATGGTACTTAAACTGCAAACTCAGCTTTTAGGCTTTGGAGGGGTCTTCAGTATTGCTCCTAAAGCCTGGCCTTCCTTGTGTCTCCATCTAGGTGTTTACAAGGTATTAATGAAAACATTGCACCATAATTGAGCAGGTATTCCAGTGTCTCCAACATAACTTCAGTTCTGGTATTTTAATTTTGTTCTTAAACCCATAGATGCTGCTCTCTGACAAGCCTTAGGCTTAAACTGTGCCCTAGAAATTTGTAGCCTAGTCTTCATTCAAGGACTGCTGAGGGTCTCCATCCAGCTGTTGCCTCTCTACCCCGACACACAGGCTCTCTCACACACACACACTTTTCACAACTCCCTTTAGTGGACCACTGTGCTCTATTTGTGTTCTAGCATGCTTGTTTGTGTATGGGAAATTGCCTCAGGCAGAGAACTGGGCAGCTATGGGGCTCACTTCCTAAGTTTCCCTTTACTCAGTGATTATGTTATTGCAATACTTGATATCTAAATCCAGAAATAAATTATCCAATCTATCCTATACACTTTCACTATTTATTTTAGGAGGATTAGCTGAATTTTAGTTAATCATAGCAGGAATTCAAGAAAAACATTAATTTAGAAAAATAAGACTTTAAAAATTAAAACATATTTATGCATCCAATGTGAATCACATTCTTTTTAAAAAGATTTATGTATGTATGTATGTATGTGTGTATGTATGTATGTATGTATGTATTTTGGGGGGGGGAGAAAGAGAGGGAGAACATCAAAGTATGGTTGCCTTTTGTATGTGTGTTCCCACTGGGGACCTGGCCCTCAGTGAGGCGTGTGCCCTGACTGGGAATTAAACCAGCAACCGTTTGGTTCATAGGCCAGCACTCAATCACTGAGCCACACCAGCTGGGACTATGAATTACATTCTTTTGTTAGAAAACATAACAATAGCATTCGTGAAAAAGTACATAGTGAAGCAAACAGAAACATTAGCAGTAGATTTTGATTTATTCTCATTATTTCATTATAACATATGCAGATTTGGAATATTAAAGAAAATACAGCATATTTAGATAATATGACGTTACATAAATAATATATTTTAATTAATAATGAATTTTGTTCAGATTATTTGCTTCTCTTGAAACCAAAATGGTTCCAGCTAGTTCTAGAAGTTTTCTAGAGTGAAAATTCATCAAATTCTCATACATTTTCAAGATCTTTACAATGTAAAGTCTTATTTTTCTTGCATTTCTCTCTTAACAAAGACTTGTGTTTTTTAAGATGCATAAAATATAAAACTTTGTTTAGTTATTTCCAGAGGGATATTTATTACTCATTAATCTAAAAAATCTATCTTTAGGCTTAGTTACATATCTACAACTTATAAATTTATATTTAAAGTAAACATAAGTATACCATATGAGTTTTAGATTGATTAGTAATATTTTCCATCCATTCTCTAGATCTAAATGTTGCTTTCAAAAGCTATGCAGGTCAGTAAAATTAGTATAATTAATTTTATCCACAGCAAGCAGTCCATTTTTTATAATGAGAATGTCACACTAATATAGGTTTTCCTGCTTATACCAAAAGAAGATATTTTAAAATAATATATCACACACACATAAATTTCTCAAATCAGATTGTGTGAGTCATAGAATCACAATTCAAGACATCTTCTTAAATCTTTGGCTAAAATTGAGCTCCAGAAAAACCACTAATTTTTTTTCTATGCCTTCCGTAAGCCTAATATTATATTATTGGTTCTTATCAGGGGTGGAGGGTATTGTTATCTATATCTGTGTTTGAGAAGCAGAGCTGCATACAATGCTGTCTCCTAGTTGATGCATGACTGAATATTTCCTGTGTTATTTCTTACAAAAATATAATAGTAAGCATTGCTATTGTTAGTTGGGTAATTTTTAATTATTATGAATTACTTTTTATACAAATTTTAACTTTACACTACAGAAATGTTTGGTTCAAATGAGATTTCTAACACAGAAGTTAGTTAAATTTTATTTATTTATTTATTTTTGTTTAAAGTAACAGCCAGATACATTTAAAAGCTATGTGTTCTTGAATGCACCTTCAGAGTTTTGGGGATTGACACTGTGAATCTAGGAAAGTAGGTGTCACAGGCCCAGAACAGTTTTCCAGCACATGTGCATTGAAGGGTAAATGCATGTTGGGACTCAGTGTATTCATTACCCCAGGACTTGGACCTTGCTCGCCAACTGTGGCCAACTAGCAACAACTTGTACATATCTCCATTGTGGGCATCTAGGCAGGGCACTACTACCTGCTCCTGGTCCTGCTACAGTCACAAGGGTAAGCTGTGGTGACAAGTTTCTAGACTTTTCATCATGTATTACCCAGCGCCCTGTTTCAGTTCTGTGAGAAGGTAGCCAGTGAATTCCCAGTAACTGCAAGATCTGTTCACACCCCGAGGATATATCACCAAGAAACTGGATGGATATGAAATTCTTGAGATGAACTTTAGCTACTGAAAATAAAAGTCTATAGATAAATTGTTTTACCTCTTGTCAGATCCTCTATGATTTTTAGATACTTCATAATAGTTTTATAAGCTCTCCACAAGCTCCATTGAGACCTAAACAGTCAGCTTTTCACGTTGCTCTAGTCAGCTTGGTTATATACTTCCTATTTCTTCTCCCTGCTACTCTCCCTCTCGGCTTCCTTAGGAAACCACTCCGCAATAATCTGCTATCACAACACTTGTTCCCAGGATCTGCTTTCTAAGACACTCAACCTAAGATAAGGTGACAGGGGACAGAATGAAATTGAATATAAGCACCATTTCTGATCAATCATATTAAAGGACAAATAGTAGACACTACTTGTAGATTTTATGTACAACAGTATGAAATGTTAATGAGATTTAAACCGATAAAATAGCTCTGTCATTTTTAAGACTGTCTCTTTTATTAGTAGGTGTTGGGGATTAGATAATAAGTAATAAGTAAAACTACCAAAGGCTGTCCAGTGTGGCCTTTCATATAGAATACTACAAATACTTAGGTACTGAAAAATTTCATGATAATCGATTTCTACATTTTTTCCAGTCATTTATCTCCAAATATAAATTCATTCATTCACTCAAAAATATTCAATGAGTAGCTATTGTGGACTTACTATGTACTATGCCTTCTAGGCACCAATAAACAAGAGAGAGAAATTTTTGATTTCAGAAAGAGAATACATGAAATATGGTGGATGGTGATAAATGATTGGAAGAAAATAAAGCAGTTCAGAAGAAAGAAGAAAAGGGAGGCAAGGCCTTTGTGGTTAGGTAATATTTGAGCAAAGAGACCTCAGGTCTTCTTTAAGAGAACCTCTGTCTGTTAGTTGCCTACTAGATCTGTTAGCAGTGGAGATAATGATTCAGGTAAAAAAAGAAGTTATAAATGTAATTTAATAAGTTAGAGGAAATTAGATAAAAAAGAATCATGACAACTTATCTGACTATAATAAAGCTAACATTATTTATAGCTTTATTATTAAAATGAAAATTCATTGAGTGTTTATACATGCCAGTCCATCTTATAAGCAATGGACATGAATTTGGTCTTTTAACCTCAACTGGAATCATGTGTGTAGTAGGTAGGTCTATTATTACGACCATTGTGCAGATGACAGAACTGAGGTTCTAAAACTTTGAATAACTACACTAAAGATACCGAGATAAATATTGTCAGAAGAAACCAGAATTCTGAGCCTAGACTATCTGAGTACAGAGCCTAAGACCTACCACTACCTTATGCTACATAAAGTGTTTTCCCTTTAGAAAATCTTTGGTTGATATACAGTTTCAATGACAAAGGGGAAAAAAAAAGCAGTGAGAGAGACACAATTGTGTCCATTTTATTTGGAGAATTTGTCAAATCATAAGGGAAAGGGAAACAAAACAAGTTCATACATTTAGAGTCAATAGAATAACATTGACTGATTTTAACGGAATAAAAACTGGTTAAGTTTTAAAATTGCTGTGGGTCTTCAAATATTAGCTCCTATAGTTTTCTTGCATTTCTGTTTTTGCTCTAGAAATCAATCATCCTAAGGTGACCCAAATCTGAAAATATTTTAAAGAGTCATTATTTAGAGCAAAACTCATTAAACAAACATCATAAAAGAGTCTGTTCTAGCCCTGACCAAGGAGCTCTCAGATGGCTGGAGCATCGTCCCCTACACCAGAAAGCTTGCTTGTGGGTCTGCTTCCCAGGCAGGACACATGCATGGGCTTTGGTTGGGGAGCATATGGGAGGCAACAGGGAGGCATCTGATTAATGTTCTTTCTCACACCGATGTCTCTTTTCCTCTCACTTCCTTCTTCTCTTTCTAAAATTTAGTAAACCTATCCTTGGGTGAGAATTAAAAAAAGTATGGTCAATGTTTTCATATTCTTTAATTGATATTCACAGTTTTGAATAATAAAGATTTAACACACAATTGTCATGAATAAGTTTTGAAGATTGCCTTTAAATCTTAATTTTGAAAGAAAAAAATATATATTATAAAATTTGGCCCAGAAACATTATCTTGAATAGATTGTGAAAACTTTGAGGAATATTAAGTATAACCTGTTTCTTATATTTACATGAAGCTTTGTGAACATTCTTTTATTTTCTGAGAAACGTCACTGAATTGAACACTTAGAAGAGAATACATCTTTTTGCCAACTGTTAAACTGAATTGAAGTGAATATACTTAGACTGACTTCTGTGTAGCAGTTCAAGTTAGCAGGTCAACTATTTTTTTTCTCATTAATGGCACTTTAATTCAAATGCAACTTGAATTGAATATATTATTAAAAATGTATTGAGTGTTAGGGAGAGAAGAAAACAAATTTTCTTCTGATATTCTCTTACATAATCAGCCAAAGGGAGAATTTTTGTTTTTAACTTTCTTTCTTCCTCACTCATTTTCACAGACAATCATGCTATGGAAAATTTCCTGTGGCATTTCTTTAAATGAAACTGCAAAAATTGTGTTTTATCATTAGTTTAGAAATCGCTATCTTTTGTTAATACTGTAAGATATAGAGAAAGGCACAAAGAAGTAACTGGCAGTATTTTAATGTTTCTCTTTTTCCTGAGTATTTAAATATATTTTTCCCCAGAACTTATAAGGAAGTCTATTTGTTCTGAAAAGGAAGACTTTAATTAAAAGTCATAGCTCAAGTGAGCTTATAAATTATTGCAATTGAAATAAAAAATTGTTCTATGTATTTATTTATTTACTACTTATTTATTTACCTAGCAAAGTGATATCCCTGCTATTCAGGGGGCAGATATTTTTAATTCAAAAATATTTTTGTGTTTAAATATCATATTTGACATTATATTTTAAAACAATAAGCCAGAAATATACACATACTTTCTTAGAGAGGCAAATTTACTTTTAGATTTCAGTAGGAAACCTATATAAAATTGAACTGTCATTTTACAGACACTGACATTCTTCATTTATAGGTAAATAATTCCAAATCACTAAAATGAACTGAAAGGAATTAAAAATTGCTGTTCATAATCCTAAGCTCTAGCTAACCATACAATTGTAAACTATGTTTACCACACTAAATTTTAATAAGATATGTTTATAGGAAGATCATGAAACATGCAAATGTCTGTTGTCTTTAATATCAGTATTTTATTTTCTAAATGGAGCCAGAAAATTGAATACTTGGATATATTTGAGGCTATATTCTAAAGAAATAATATCAATGTGTACTTAAAGAATGCTTGTGAGTTAATTTAATTTATATGGAACTGAGTTGACTTTTCAATGACCCATGAGCTGCATGAAGAACAATTTTATTTAGTGTTTCCCCCCCCCCAAACTTCCTTAAACTTGGTAAAAGTGCATTAATTTTTGGACTGTCCCCTAAGCTATCAGAATTTTTTTGTATTGTTGTTCAAGCACAGTTATTCCCATTTTCAATCCCCCACCCCCCTCACCCCACTGACCCACCTCCCACCCTCAAAAACCACCCCCCTTGGCTTTGGCCATGTGTCCTTTATACATGTTCCTTGATGTATAAATTTTAAATGCAGAATATTTTTGTAGATGTAGAATATTTTAAATTACTGACTTGATGTATAAATTTTAAATGTAGAATATTTTTGAAGATTTAGAATATTATAAACGATTCAGTAGAATTTTCTATCTCACTAAAAACTGATAATTAACTTATAATTTCAGTTAACTTATAATATTTTAACTTAAAAAAAATTACCCTGAAACTCCTGTGGTTTTATGGTAAATGAAATAATAAAAATATAATGAAAGAAATGCTAATATAATTTAAATATTTGTCCTTTGTGTTGTTGTGACAGAGTTGTTTTCAGTAAGTTTCATGTGTATTTCCCATTTCTGGAATTATATGTTATTTACAATTCATAGAAATTGTTTAAGGCCAAATAAGAATTCCTACAGTGAGATCTCCATCTCTCTCTGGAATCGTTATAGGAGTACTGTACATTTTATTTACTAGGGTTGTATAGCAAGAGGGTACTTAGAATTCTCATCTCTCCTTGCAGCTGAAGGAATAGTGTGTGTGCATAAAACCGTATTTACTATGGTGCTGGAAGGCGTAAATAGTGCTGCTAGGGTGGCTGATTAAGTTGTCTCACTGCATTTTCTCTGCTTCTTTGTATTTGTGATTGTTGTTATTTTTCACTTGCTGTGTTTTGGCTTTTGATTCCATCTGCCTGAGATGTTTTCCATATTATGACTGCTGTGTAATCAAGGTTAACTTAGTGATATGCAGGAGTTAATGTGATTGCAGCCATGTTTAAATCACTTCTAGAAAGGAAAAAAAAAAAAAAACTTCAGCTTTGGAGAGACTCAATACAACTTTGTAGACACTAGAATCCAAGATGTAGGGTACTCTTAAAAAGTAATGAGCAATTGGGTATGGCAGATCAAAATGAACAAGAAAGATTTCCCAAATCCAAGTTCCCCTCATACTTTCTTTCTATTTCAATTTGAAATGACACTATTATGGAACTCATTCTCCATGAATGAGAAAATTATCCCCTATTAAAATGTAAATGTGCCAGAAAAATACAGTATAAGAATCAATCAATCATTTACATCTTAATGAGAAGTAGTCATTCAAACCCTTCCAATATTAGTTAACCGAAATTAAGCATTGTTAGGATGGAGATGAGATAGAAGCATTTTGGCAACCAGAAGTGGGAAGAGAAAATAAAGGAGAAATGAGACAGTGCTGAGAATTAACAGCATAAGGTACATTGTTTCAAAGAGGTTGACTCTCAGATGACAAACAATTTTGGGGTTAGGTTGCTAAACTCAAGAAAAACCTGCTCATGTTAAACCTTTTGTCTCTCTGTAGAGTTTCATTCTTGTTCAAGGATGCTGAGACACTCCAAAATGAGTGGGGGTCCATATTTGTGTGACATTTTGTGTGTGCTTGCTTTAATAACACAAATATAAACATGTATTCTGCATTTATCAGAATAACATAGCAGACAAAAAGTCTTCACCTTCAAAAAATTTTCGTGTTTATTATTTCAATAGATAATATATTTAGATTATATAAAGTGTCTGTGATTATCAAACATTTGATCTAAATATAATATTTGGAAATATGCCTATTTAGTAGATCAACATAACTTCTCATTCTTATGCATTTGTATTCTTCTTGTTTGAATTGAATACGATAATGTTCTATGCATAGCACTTTATATAGTTTATTTGTCTACAATTATCATCTTCATCATTTTGTGTGTGTGTGTGTGTTTGCCTAAGGTTATACAGGAGAGTCATACACAAGTAAACAGGTGGTTCTCTGGATTTAAGGACAATTCTTAAAGGTCCTTTAAGAAGAATTAATTCTCTCATGATAATCTGTTACCTTTTTACAGAAACTTAAAAGGCAGACCAAGATGACTATATTTTGATTATTAAATAGATATATGTGCATATACTATCATCCAGCATATACAACATCTTATGCAACATATGCATTGTATATATATACATGTTACTTTAATATTATACATAGTACAATACAAAATATAACAAATATTATACACGAACACATATAGTCTGAATTGCCACCATACAAAACTAATTATAATAAAATGAGTATATGTTATATGAGAGTAGTTTAAACTCTTGTTAAAAAAATTTTCTTCAATCTGACACTTCAATAACATGAATTTGAAATTCTAATAAAAGTTCATAATAAAATTTATCTAGTTATTTAATTTGAGGACATTGTATTTGTTTCACCTATAAGCTTTAAAAAATTAATAACTATTGTGAATAACAGGATAGTAATATACAATATGTGGCTTGTACTTGAATACTCATGAGTAAAATCTTATCCCTGCCTTGTTATATCTTATTAAGACTATTTTCAAATACATTTTTAGATAAATTATGTTTATTTATTAACTCAACTAAGCAATATTATTATAGATATTTTTGTGTTATAATCTGATTAGTCATTAGTTGGGTGTTAGTCATTTTTAATCTTCTTTATGTTTTGTTCTTGACTTTTTGTATTATTTTTATTTATCTTATTCTTGGGATAAAAGTATAAGATAATTGGGCTCATGAATCACTTATAGTTATCTGTTGGTGGGAAATTATCATCTTTATATTATTTTTCAATAAGTAGAGAAACTAAAACAAAACTTAATGGTTAAGTCTACATGATAAACCAGATTTAAGTTAAGAACTTAGAGAAGGTAGTATATTAATTATAGGTTCACCTGTTTCTATTTTAAATCTGTCATCTGTTTTTTTATTTCTTTACTCAGAAATACAATATCATAAACTTATACTTTTTATTAAAGATATTATATTAAATGTAAATCTGATTACTTTCACTATAAATCATTCTTACCAGTATAATTGAGAACTTTATCTTCAATAAAGGTTGTAATTTTATTTATTACAAAGAGGAAAAAATTAAAAGAAAGGAAGAAAAGACAAATCACAACTGTTTAAATTTTACAGATTTTTTTTCTCTTGTCAACAGTCAGCATCAAAACTGTATAGTAAATTGCTTTTGAATACTTCTGTACCAGATGTCAGCCATCTTGCTTATCACTGAACAAGACACTTTTGAACTAAAAGGCTCAGTATCACATTGAAGGATGTGGTTGCTGATTGAACACAGGTGTAATGGTTGATATACTGTCACACAGTCTGATGTTAACCTAAGATCTTTGTTGAAATAGTTATTACTGATGGCACAGAATGTAATTGCTAATTTTCTGCCTGAGTGGTTACATATTTTCTCTAAATCTTAAGAGTTATTCATCCTTTTCCACCACCCATTTCTCAGAGTTTAAGGCAGACGTGTCACTGGTCCATGGACCAGTAATTGAACCTGTCACTTGCAATCTACCAATTTCATTCTTCAGCAATGTGACTACTACTTTATTCACACTCTTGCTTATTTTTCTCTAGGTATCAAATGTCTTATTTGAACCTAACCTAACCAATATTCATTTGTTTACCTTTTAGAGGATCTTTGGTCACTGAGCAAAGGAATTGTGGGTGACTCAAATTTAATTTTTTAAAAATACTTTTTGTTTTAGACATTTTCCTTTCAAAAGAATTATTTCTTTATAAGTTTAATTGTAATAGATCAATTGTATTGTAGGTGTATGAGGTGTGAATGTATAGTGAAGAAAGGGGTATGAGGCTGGAATAGATGTGTTATTTATATTTGAATGACACCCTTCTTAGAATGACTTAGTATTACTCAGACTGCTGATACACCTTTCCAGAAATTTACTGAGTGATAGTGCTGAGTGCCTGATCATCAGCTAGTGTTCAGTGGTTTTGAAAATAAATATGCTGTGATAAATTTAGTTACAATAAATTTTGGTTTTTACTAAAATAATTAATTTATAGTCCAGAGTAAAATAAAAAGGGAGATAATATATGTTAAATTTATACTTAAATGGAGCACATTTCCTAAACATTAATTGTAGATTTTGTCAAAGTCTTTTCAAAGTTGACAGACTCAAAATAACTGTTTATTATAACTTATTTTACATACTTAGTTTACTTGCAAAAGACCATTAATTTTCTCCAAATCTATGTCTAACTAATGAATATACAGGCTTATGAAACCACTGGTTGAAATTTTAGATTGTGGATCATGTCTCCTTAAGTGAAAAATAAAGGATTAAAATAATCAGTTTGGCTTAGTAGAAAAATATTCTGGTTTAATATTCTGCCCTCACCCTTTTGTGACTTAGGGCATCTTATTTTCATCAGTGTCTTTATCTTTAAGAGGGGTACAATAACCCTTCTTTTATGAGTCAATGTAATATTAGAGATATGTAGATACATTACTTCTAGCAGCAGCTACACATAGAGACTTGATGCATACAACTTATTGTTCTGGGATCTTTTATGAATCTTGAAGTTCTAGTAATAATGAGACAAATTACTAATGGAAGAGCTAGCTACCAGTGTTAGGATCTGAGGAGGATGTTTCTAAGATTAGACAGAAGATGAAACACAAACGTCTGGAATTTAATTCTGATTGAGGAAAGGAAAGGGCCAGGTATGCTAAATGTGGTTGCAGCTTTACTCTCTAGAGGACCACAACATTGTGCTCTGCCAAGAGGATTAACATTCCTCCCTTCCTCTCTCTGGTAGCAGATTGCCAGAGCAGGGGAAGACAGACACACAAGTAGTAGAAGTCAAAAGGGTGCAGAGGGAGGTGCTTGATCAAAGGGGCTTGTCAGTCTAGCCTGGGTGAAGAAGGGTTTGATTGGGAGGTAGACCCATCAAAAGCCCTGTGGAAGCCTGGAAAATTGATTGGTTCTTTTAAAAAGGCACCTGGTTAATCTCAAACCCAAGCTAATATAATCCAAAGGGAACAAAAAACTCTCACTCTCTCTTGCCCATTAGGTAATTTGTTCGCTCATTTGTTAGTGTTCTCTCTTGCCTGGGAGCATGCAACCATGTGCGACTCTAGTACTGGGCTTGCAGCAGATGCTGTGGGTTCAGAAAGGACTAACCTCTTTGGCAGCCATGTGGACTCCACAACTAGAGCAGCTGGAAATGAGCTAAGCTACCTGGACGGGGACTGAGATCACTTAGCAGCCACCTGTGGGCTCTATAAGACAATACTTTAATACGAAATAGAAACTGGAGAGTGGCCTTCATCTTGCTTTACCAAAGACAAGATTGGACTTTTTCCATGGTGAGATGCATGGAGATGAGACATTGAGAAGTAAGAGAGGGAACTCTCTTAAGTGCACATCATCAGCAAACCATACCAGAGAGCCACATCCTCCTGTGTGGGTCTCAGAAAATTATTTTCCTTTAGGTAATGCAAGAGCCCCATTTCCACCAGTAACAGTAGTAGATAGTATGCATATACATATGAACTATACAAAAATACAATGCTTAGTACTTGTGTTAAGATTCTCATTGATTGATTTATACAGATATTACATTATAAATCAGAATTGGTGCTACAATGAAAGGGAAACCATGTGCTTTAAATTATACATTTTATTTTAGTTTTTTAAGTTGCATATTTAGGAGGTAAGATTTCTAAGTTAATTAGAATCAGTTTGCATGACTTGGATTTTCTCTATATGTAATTTATGAAGCATTTTATAACTAGTCTCCAGATATCCATTTGTAGGTTGTAGCAGGAAAGGATGCACAGTGGATGGGTACATTTTGGAAAAGGATGGGCATTAAGGAACTTTATCTGAAGGATGAAATCTGCTTAAAATTGAAATTAAGAAGTAGAAATCATGAGCATCTCAAAAAAAGTAAGTCCCAGAGCAAGCTGCAAAAAGCAGGGGTATAATATCATTTTCTTGGAACTGCATTCCTGAGTCAGTTTTTAGACCCTGACTAGAGGATGGTCAGTTCCTTATTTTCAGCAGTTAAGTACACACCCCAATCATTTTCATTTATTACATTCTTATACTCTATGACTACTACATTCCAGAAATAATTGTCCTGGGTCAAATTTCAGACAGGGAGGGACAGCCCCTTCATAACCTTCAGGCATTCAAATGAGTCAGTCCACAGGGAGCCTCGCACAGCTAGTTTACCTCTTTTCACAGCCTGGCTTGTCATACATAAGCAGCCCCCTATGGCTCCAAGACGCTGTTACTCTGGCCTCAGGTTCAGCTCTCTGAGTGGCCCTGCTCTGTGGCCTTTTGTATTTTGGAGCTTTGTCTATTATCTACCTGAATGTCATTGTGTTGTGTCCTGCTCTAAATCTTATATAAAGTATGCCAAGTAATGATGTGGAAGAGAACAGACAGGTCGAGTAGTCAAGAATCCATTAAGTTAAAACAAAGCAAAGGAAAACAATTACCCAGGTTTGATTTCTAGGAAACAGCATAGTCTTACTGAAGTAGAACCTGCCATCTGGTCTGACTTCTATGCCTATAAAAGTAACTCATGATTCTCACTGCCCAACATACTTCTCAGAAATCACCACCATAATCTACTCATGTGTTAAAGGCAAAAAACAGGCATTGTTCTCTTTTTTCCCTTGAACATACTTAATATAAAATAACATGGGCATACATTAAGTTTACAATTTGACAGATTTTGACATAAGAATATACCTTCAAAACAATTACCACAACCAAGATAATGAATACATACTTAACTTCAGAAGTTACCTCAAGCCCCTTTATAATCTCTCTCTCCTATCACTTCCCAGCTCCCCTTCACTTCTTACTCTGTAATTTGAAGTCTAAATATTAGTAGGGTTTCTTAATTTAAATATAAATGGGCACATGCATAAAAAGATACATATAATTTCTCAGTATAAATTCAAAATATGTCATTATCTATAGATGCTGAAAGTAGTATTGTGGCCTTTCTAGCTGTTATTCAACAAACACACCAGTCAAACATACAGGATATTCAAGTGCTTTCTTGAATTGTCATTATATTAGTTTTCATTTATATGACACTTTTGATATGCTCAAAATTATATATGTTAGTTGCAATAATTCCAAACAATACAATGTGAAGAAAAAGATTGTCCCTCCCCTTTCTCCCAAATATAAAAGTTGCACAATGCTATAAAATATTTTTATTAATTTTAAATATTTAAAGATACAACCTGCTAATTTAGTTGTATTTTATTTAATTTTTAATAAAAGCTGAGTTGCATGATATGTATTCTTATACCTTTATTTTTGTACCAATTCATCATGGATAACTTTTCAAGTCAGTATACATAAATCACACTTTATTTTACAGAGTGTAAAAACCATGATTTAGCCAGCCATTTCTCTATTTATGGACTTTCAGAATGTTTTTAGTATTTTACTTTTGAAAGTAATGTTACAATAAACTGATTTGTGAAGGAATTTATCTAGTGAAAGCATTTTAAAAAGTATTATGTTCTTCCATATTATACATTTTATATTGTCCTCAGACAAACAGATTTTCTGAAGTCTAATATAAAATAAAAGTGACTCTAGCACTGGGTAGTCTTTTGAAATAAATTATAATTACATGGAAATAAATAACTTCATCAGAAGCACACACTACACTTTTAAAGGCTCCTTTTTCTGTAGAACTCCCACTGGGAAAAAAAATGAAAATAAGAAGAAATATGATTTTAAAGCCTCACACATTAAAAATATAAAATATTATGTAAATTTTGACAGTTGTCTTCTCTATAGAAATGTATCCTATAGGATAAATAATTTTTCTTTATCCAGGAGAGCTTTAAATAGCTCCAGTAAATTAGATTAAATTCACATAGAATATTATTTTACAGTTGAATTGTTCATATTATTTTTCATATATGAGACATTTGAGCTTATTTGGATTAGTTTTGGTTTAAGACCAGCTAATATTGCAATAATTCTATACAGAAACAGTTCTAATTAAGTAGTTAGTAGAGGTAGTAAATTCTTTTTTTAACCGATGAAGAAAACTGAGACTCAACAATATGAAATGAGTGTGCATGTATTAAGTTAGTTAATCACAGAGCTGTAACTTTAAACCAGGGCTTTGGGTTTGCTAGTTTTTCTTCTTTTCATTAAGTCATATTTTATTTATTTTTAAGATTTTATTTATTAGTTTTAGAGGGAGGGAAAGAGAGGGAGAAATAAAGAGAAAAAACATGCATCAGTTTCCTCTCATGTACACCCCTACCTGGGACCAAACCCATAGCACAAGCTTGTTCCCTGACCAGGAATCAAACCTGAGGGCGACCTCTCACTTTGAGAGATGACGCGCTACCAACTGAGCCACACCAGGGTTCTTGATCACACAGTAAATATTAGCCTAGAAAGTGTTTTTTTTTATCACGTGCGATATGCATACATAAACTAAATCATCAAGCAGAACAATATAATTTTCTAATAGCTTATGGCAGAAATTGCCCAAATGCGTTGTTTGAAACCAGAAGTTTATACCAATCTACTCTTACCAAAAAATGTATACCGAGTTTATCTATTTGTCCTTCAACTATAATGATTCAGGATTTGGAGCCTTTACGCTTCTCCCTAATACTAACTCACTAAATAAATTAGTTTAGTAAAATGAATCATGCAACATATTCTCCATTTGTCCTTCCAAATCTCCGATCCACATTTTTGACAATGTCCTGTTTCCTGAAGGCTATTATGTGGTGAATCAGGTTTGTTTGCTTGTTTTTTGAAAGCAGAAAACTGCTCCCTCCCCAAACCCCACAAGTCCAGGGTTGGTAAAGGCCTACCAGTGCTAACTCCACACTTTAACGATTTCTCCTAATCCTGCTCATAACTTTAAATAGTTCCTTCATTCAACTCTCTTTGATCTTCCTTTTGACTGTATCATGTATTTTCTCTTGGATCTTGGCTGATTGTCATAAAAAGATTATGCAGTTGCTAGAAAATTTAGTGGCTCTTCATTTTAGTTCCAGGCACGTAAAAGGTTAATTTTAGGCTGCTCAATCAACACAAACAATAGACTCTAAAAGCTATACTAATTATCTCCACACTTTTTAAAGCATACTTACCAGATTGCTTTTACTATTGAATCTTTATTTCATATATTATTCCAAATATGTGACAGCAATTGTAGACTATGGGGAAATAGTAAGACATTTCACTATGCACCTATTTTACGAAGTTGATCTATTGTCAACATTCTATTTAAAATTAAACTACTGCTCAAGATTTATACAAGTTTGGATTGCTCATAATACTACTGATAATGTCTGTTTGCATACCAAGATTTCTTGCTGATAATGTAGTGGGTGAGGTAGATACAAAAATGTCATACTAAATACCTATGACATATTTTTTTCTGAAGTTAGAAAGGCTAAAATCTGAAAGGAGTTGAATAAAATAGATGATAGAATCTATGAGAAAATGTTTTAAGATGGCATATTTAAACTGTAACATTTTCCACTTAATATGTTCTTAGAGGACCCTTTTCATAATAACTCAAAATAAGTTATAAATCCAAATGGATGATCTACATTAAAATGTAAATAATAAGTAAAAATAATCCAAAGAAGATACACAAAAATTATAACCCCCTCCCACACACAAATTAAAAGAAACATATCATGGGAAAGCCAAAAAACATACAAAAGATACATACCCATGAATATTTCTGTATTCTAAGCATGTAAAACACAATATGGGCTCTAAAAATATGTGCAACATGTTCATGACAAATAAAAAATTACAGAATAGTGGAATGAAAGAGTTGAGGAATTAAACTGAATGTTATAATGCACCTTTATGTTAATAAGAACTCTGTTGGAATCAATGGGATTTAAAATAGATGTTGTAGGAGATGAAAAGAGTATCAAGCAGGCCAGCTGGAGAAAAAAATTCAAGCAAATTGAGAAGAGAACAATGATAAACAATAATTTTTATTAATGATAAAAAGAATGTAAAACATAAGAAAACAATTGGTGTAATTGAGGAAAAACCTATGAAGCAAATAAAAAATTTTCTAACATGCAATAGAAAACTTAAGAACTATTGAAAGGCAGAATAAATGAAGTATTATGCTCTTTGCCCTTCTATGTTCAGTGTTTTTAGTGAAAGCCTAAATCTACAGAATACAAGAACTTATGTGGTACAAATGTACATTTAATCTAGTTCTATTATACATATACATAAAATAAATTCTTAGATATATAGTGTAAAAGAAATACAACAAGAGAAAAATATTGAACATTAGTTTTTTTTTCTAAAATGTAAAAATATAATCAAAGGCAAAACATACAACACACATATTTACAGATGATATATAGGAAACAAATTATCTAAAAGAACAAAAATTGGACTCAAGTTATTTGCCATCGCAGTCATTGTCAGAGTAGGGCCAGCTGTGGCACAGTGATTAGAAGAAACATGAATACCATAATCCAAGAAGGTTACATATTCTTAATAGTCATTCAAGAGTAATAATTTTAAAATGAGGGACATCATAATTATAAAAGCCATATGAACATTAACAGATATTTATACTCAAATAGGATTATGTAATATATCATCTATTTCCTCCTTGAATGCATTTTATTTGATTATGAAATCCATTGTGAGGTAGGCTGAAAGTGATTCCAAAGATTTGTGTGTTTTTTAATTCTTGGGTAATGTAAATGTTCCTTTATTTGAGAAAAAAGTCTATGCAGATGTAGTTAAAGCTGTTAGGCTAAGATTGCTCAGAGTTATCTGAGTGGGTCCTATAAGATGCAGGGGGAGATATCTCATACACAAATGCACACTAAGCAGAGAGTCACGCTACTACAAGCCAAATGTCAACAGCCACCAGAAGTCAGAAAAGTAAAGAATGAATTCTTCCCTAGAGCCTCTGGAAGGAGCACAGTCCTGCCCTCATCTTAATTTGGGGTTTTTTGTCTCTAAAACTCTGAAAAGATAAATTTTAATTGTTTTAAACTATTGTCATGGTTAATTTTCATGTGTCTTGGCTAAGACACAATTTCACTTGGCTAAGACATGGTACCCAGTTATTTAGTCTAACACGTCTGGATATTGCTATGAGGCTACTACTTTTCAGATGGGATTAGCATGTAAATCAGCAGAGTCTATGTAAAGCAGATTATAATCTATAATGTGGATGGGATTTATCCAGTCACTTGAAGGGCATAGAAAAAACAGATTGAAGTCCCCAAAGAGGAGGAAATTCTGTCTCCATATCTTCAGACTTGAACTGTGACATCAAATTTTATATATATTCACATCCTATTGGTTCTGTTTCTATGGAGAATCTTAATATAGCCACAAAATTTGCTGTAACACCTATAGAAAATTAATACAACAGTCACCACAATTATCATTTTAACATACCAATTTAACTCAACTAGAGATTCAGAAATGGAAGAATTTTGATTTGGAATGATTTTTACTGTGTCAAATCTGTTTAAATATAAATTATAAATACAACATAAACAAGTCTGGACATGTAACCCATACTATAATAGTACAAAAAAAATAACTAAAAAATGAAAAGGTAAATAGCAGAACACAAGTAAAAATAAAATGTGTACTTCTAAAAAAGTTTTCTCATGATAAAACTGTTTTTTCCCAAAACAAGAAAAATTTATTATTCACAACCGTTAAAGACTAGATAACTAAAAATACACTGTTACACTTTTAAATTATATATAAATTATATATTATTTATATGGACATAAATTATATATAAGGAAACCTCAACAAATACACATATACTCACATAAAATAAAACACACCCACAAAAGAATACAGTCACAATGTACACATGGATACAATAAAAAACAGGCAATATAGAGAAGACACAAATTATAAAAAAATACTTTATGTGAATTGTCATAAAGTTAAGTAAAAACAAAGTTTCTGTCTTAACAATAAATGAAACACTGTTAACATATCTATTTTGCTAATTATAGTTGTAAAAAATATTTGACATAATTTTTCACTGTATAGAATTATGAGTGCTTTAAATATTTTATAATAAGTAGATCTTACTTTCATTCTATAAAATATTGAATGTCTGCATATGGCCATGTTAAAGAACATGATATTATACCTGCCCTAAAAAGCTATAAAAATGGACAAAATACATGAGGCAGCTTTTTTTTTAAGCTGGCATCAGAGAACAGACAAAGAAGAGCTATGATGCTTGATAAAAAAGACATAACAATAATCTAACTACTGACTACAATTCAGTGCTTTGTCCTTTGGGACTGCCGGAGTGTCCCTGACCTGGGTGGTGGCCCATTCTCTAGAATCAAGATCCTGTGGCCCAGATGCCTGAGTCTGTGCCTTCAGTGTGATTCTTCCTTTATTTCATCTCGGCTCTGTTCCTTTTAATGTGAATGGACAACGTTTCTGCAGACACAAAAATCTCAAAAACCTTGTTGATCATTCCTTATTGGTAAGCTCTGCCACCTGCAGCAAGGATCATCTGTCCTCCAGTTTCCTATCACACATTCTTTATTTCCATCCGAAACTTCACCAGATCGTGTTTATATTTCCAGCAACATTGTGACCATAATTATATATGTTTTCTAGGATGATAGAAGCTTCCTCTACAGCCTCCATTTTTCTTTCTAAAACTTTATGAGACTCATCGTTAACATTGTGTTTCTATAAACAGCCTTTTCAAGGCAATCTAAGTTTATCCTATAATGTGCCTCAAAACTCTTCCACTCATCAATTTACCCAATCCAAAGCTACTTCCATATTTTTAGGAATTAATTACAGCAGCACACTACTTTCCAGTACCCAATCTGTATTAGATTTTTAGGGTTGCCCTAAAAAAGTGCATAAACTTGGTGACCTAATATGAATACAACAGGAACTTATTCTCTAACCACCCTAAAGGCTAGAAGATATGAAGGAGTTGGCGAGGCCATACTCTCAAAGTCTCTACGGCACCATCTGTTCCTTGCCTTTTTCTTCATTCCCGCTGTTGCCAGGAATACTTGGCACTCTATGACCTGCAGTTGCATAACTCTACTCTTTGCCTCTGTTGTCACAAGAAATTTTCTTCCTGTGCTTTTCATTGTCTCTTTACCAAGACATCTGTCGTGTTGGTATATGGGTCCACCCTACTCCGCTATAAATTTATGTTAACTAATGACACCTATAACAAGCCCATTTCCAAATAAAGTCATATTCTGCTGTACTGAAGGCTGATTTCAACATAGCTTGTCTGGGACACAATTAAACCCATAAAGAGTAGTGATATATGTAACAGCATGAATAAACTGAAAATAAATTATGTTAAGTGAAAGAAACCATACAAAAAGGTCACATAAATTATTTCTTACTGTATTAAATAACCACAATTGTTAAGTCCACAGAGATAGAAAGCAGATTGGTGGTTGCCACAAACTGAGGGGACAATGGAAGAAGTAGGAACTACTTAATGGGTATGTGGTTTCTTTTTAGAGCGATGAAAATATTGTGGAGCTTTTACTGGTATACTCAGGCTGCATAACGAAATGCCGCAGACTGTGTGGCTTGAACAATAGAAATTTATTTCTCACAGTTCTGAAGGCTGGAAAACTACTCTCAGTGTATGGACAGAGTTGGTTTCTAGTGAGACCTTTATCCTTGGCTCACAGATGGCCAACTTCTCCCTGAGCCCTCATATGGCCTTTTTTTCTGTGTAAGCACATTTCTGGTGTTCTTCCTTTTCTTATAAGGACACCAGTTTTATTATATTAGGGTCACACCCTCAGGATCTCTTTCAACCTTGATTACCTCTTTAGCTTACTGCTCTATCTCTAAATATAGACACATTGAGGATGAGGATCCCAAGATATAAAGTTTGGGGGAAAAGTCAGGTCACAACAGAACTATATAGAGGTGGTGGTCGTACCACATTATGAACATGCTAAATGCCACTTTGTTATTCACTTTAAAATGTATTGTGTTATGCGAATATCACCTCAATAATAAAAAATGAAAACATTTAAATCATACCCTCTTTAATGCCCCATATATATCTGTTTTACAGTTAAATTTTGCTTAAGTATAACAAAGATTTTTTGGTAACTTAACTTTATTAAAATACATATAATAAATTTTATTTATTTCCCCAATTCTGCTATTTATTATTGTGTCTCTGGATAATTTATTTAACCACTCATATCCTCAGATATGGCTCCTTACATTTAAAAATGGCACAATAATACTTGTTTTAAAGGATTATAGGAGAGGAAAAAATTGAGGTAATATGTGTAAAGTGTTCTGTACTTGCTTGGACCATTCATGAGCTTAATAAACATTAACAATTAATATTATTTATGTAAAACAATGTATTTGTTTTAATAAATTAATGAAAATCATACATTACAATGGTTTTCATTAGCCAATGTCTAATAATTATCGTTTTAGCTTTTCAAAGGATAAGTTCCATTTTTTTCCTGCTGCTTTTCTCAGGCAGTGGAAGAGACTCTGTTCCAGCCTTCACCTGGTTTCAGTCCACACCAAGCCCAATAGATCCACCATCTTTCTATTTCACATTGTCAAGTCTCTTCCCACCTAAAGAAGTGGATGGAAGATGAAATGGGTGAACTTGTTGTTTTAGACTAGCGATTTTCAACATTGTTTATCTCATGGAACACATGAACTAATTACTAAAATTCTGTAGTACATCATAAAAATGTATTATGCTTTTTTTCAATCTGACCCCCCAAATGGGTATAATTTTGATTTATTCACAATTAGATGTCTATTGTGTTGGTCTTTATCATTTTTTAATTTGACAATCCAAATGAAAAGAGGTCAGTGCCCCTGACTAAATAGGCATTGCATAGTTTAGAAATTCTTCCAGAACTCCCATTGCAAATTGCTGTCTTAGACAGTACTGCCTGGTATAACAAAAATAGCATCGACTGGGTTGCTTAAACAACAGAAATGCATTTTTCACAGATATGGAGGCAGGAAGTCCAAGATCAAGGTGCCAGCAGATCCAGTGTCTGGTCAGAGCCCATTTCCTGGTTTTCAAATGACCATATTCTCACATGAAGAACAAAGAGAGAAGATTTTATTTCTTAAAATATTTAATAACTGCATGTAAACTGAATTTAATGTATCATAAGCAATTTAATTTTAGAGACTATGAAGAAAGTATAACTTTGAATTGAAAGACTGCTTTATGGATGCTAAATCTAATATGGTGTTTTGATTTTAAAGCTACTATTTAAAAATAATTATTTAAAAGTAATTATATTCTAATTATGTGGCAAGTCACTGTTATTGCCTTTCATCAATTATTTATGTTTAATTATGCATCTATGTTTATGTTAGAATACAGTCAGTTATAAACTCTTACATAATTCCAGTGGCTACTTGTCTCAATATTTGGTAAGGTATAGGGTTAATACTAGAAAATAAGTCCAATTTTAAATAGAAATAATTATGTGCTGAGGCATGACAAATTTAATTCTGATTATGTCAGATAAGTAACCATCTCTATTATTCAAGAATGTTGCCTCTAGGCTCCTCCAATTATCCATAACCTTGTATCATATATAGTTATGCTGTTAACTATACTGTAACTTTTGAGTACTGATCTATATAACTAAAAAGTAAAATATACCTAATATTTCTTATATTTTGATAATTATTTTTTCTAAATTTATATTATGGTTGTATTATAAGTAATAAGATTTAAAATTCATAGTTCAAAATTAAATTATTAAATTGATCAATAGGGAATATATTGCTTGCAACAATTATCTGATTTTTAAGGAAGCTTATTTGGAGGTAAGAAAGAAGGATAATAATTGAATAAATTCCACTCACTTCATTTTAAATATATACATATATATATTTTAAAATTTTATTTATTTATTTTTAGAGAGAGGAAGAGAAATATTAATGTGTAGTTTCCTTTGGAGCTCCCCCTACTGGGACCTGGCTTATAACACATGCATGTGCATTGACTGGTAATTGAACTAGTGACCCTTTGGTTCCCAGGTTGTCACTTAATCCACTGAACCACACTAGCCAGGGCTCATTATATATTTTTATTTTAAAAAGTGATTATCTGTTCAGTTCTTTTGCATGCTTATATTCATCCTTTTCACATTTTTTCATGCTCCTGGGTATGGCATATGTTTTAGTAAACATTCCTGAGAGTCTCAATGCCCTATATAACTGAATGATAAACAAGAATAAAACAGGAAGCCAAGGATCCAACTTCTGTACTTGAAACTTCTGGTCTCAACCTTAAGCAATATATGGGATGCTGGGTAAACTAGTCCATCTTCATAACTTACCACTAGTCTGTGAAGCTAAAGAATAAACTATTTATTTGCAGCTAGCAGACCTCTTTGACAAAAATAAAAATGCTGAGCAGTTGTCTTAGGCAACTACTCTGGGATCCTCAGTCATTGTATAGAATGTTCATTCTAGGCCTCCCTACTGAAATCCACCCTCTTTGATTTTCTAATGAAAAAATATATCACTGTATTTACAAAGTTAAGGTCCATCTGGCTTTGTAATACAGGCAATATAATTATATATCAGACTAAGAAAGTATGCCATAAAATGTATAATTAAAAAACAACTCGAGGCTTATGCAATCATATATCTTTAGTGCTTTAAGAAATCTTAGGGATTTTACATGACATTGTTTCACACATGGTGTGTTTGGAAAAATTCTATGATCTGATATTGTTAAATTGTAGGGGTCACAAACACAATTGCCAGACAATATCATAAGTGAGTGGGTCTGAATGAATGGAGTGCTGGAAACTCTGGAGGACATAGAAATTTATTTTCCTTATTCTCTGTATTTTCTTCCTAAAAGTGGCTAAAAATCAGTTCATTGTTGACATGCTGGATTTGGACTTAATACTGCCAATCAACAATTTTTAAGAGAAAATCAGCACTTTAAATTCATGTCAAGTGTCTTAATTTTCAAATATCAGCAAATATATCTTCATAAGGCGTGTTTCTGAGGCTCACTTTATGAGTTCTATTTATTAAATGTCCAATCTAACAATGTGCTCATGATTAAATATGTTTTGGAAATATTGGCATAAACAATATAAAAATGATTTCTTTGCTTCTAGACTTTAGGGTCTACAATAATTAAATGGAATGGTGAATCCTAAAAGAGAGTATCATGTATAGAAGAATTCAGGAAGCATTTATGGACCTATTTTAGAACCCTCAAGCTTAGTTCAACATTTGTGGATTGGCTACTATAGTAAAATCATGCATATTTTTCAATTTTGCAGACAGATATTAAAAAATACCTGAGGAGCTTGCAGGCAAATAGAAGGGACATATGTCTAATGGGAGACTTTTAATATAATCTAGTAAGTGTGGAAGAAAAATTCAGAAATATATTAGAGATCTCATATATGATCAAGAGGTGAAAAACTAAAAAATAAATTTTAAAATGTAGTTTTACCTTTGTTATTATTGTTATGATTCAAATAGAAGAAGGTTGCTAGGGGGGTGGTGGGTGGGGGCATGGCTGATAAAGGTGAAAGGCAGTAAGAAGTACAAACTTACATTTATAAAATATATAAATTGTGGATATAATGAACAAAAAGGTGGATATAATCCATATCTTTGTAATAACTTTGTATGGCGACAAGTGGTTACTAGACATACTGTGGCATATAAAAATACTATCATTATGTTGTACACCTAAAGCTAATGTAATATATGGCAACAAAGCTTTAATAAAATATAGTGATGACACCAAAGCAAACAGAAGATGTATTTTGGAAACTATTATACCTTGAAAAATAAAAGTCAATGAAAATATTAGGAAATCTATACTGGGGGGGGTATTTTATTTCTTTTTATGTTTGTATTAATTAGAGAGAGAGAGACAGAGAGACAGAGAGAGAGATCAATCTGCCGCTCCGTCTCCACGTGCCCTGTGACCGGGGGACAGAACCCCCGACCTTGATGCACCAGGGGGATGCGCCAACGACCTGGACTACCTGGCCAGGGAATTAGTACCTTAAATCTATAAGCTATAGCAGAACACATTTAACTGCTATTTCTATAAAGACAAAATATGTGCATCTTCACAGATTACATATAGCTGTACACTGATAATTTTTAAAATTATCTGTTAAATTGCTGGTTTTAAAATTTTATAATTTAACTTTTAATAATCCACTTAAGATAAATATAAAGTTTGCCCCAAAATATGTTTGTTTTGAATTTCAAGGGTTCTGCTCTATTTATGTTAAAATATGATGCTGTTTGAACATTTACCTTTAATCATTTTTATGAAATCTTGATATATTTCAAACCTCTCCTTTGCTGCATCCAACACTGCTTAGACATTTATTTGCCTCTGTTGATGTAAATAGACATTTATTAGGTATATTTTACTATTTTTTCCAACTTGATGAATTTAAATAATGGTAGATTTTCAGAATTCAGAAATGTCCATTTTCAAATTTAAGGCATCATTACCCAGTATTCTATATACACATATATTAGTTTGGGTTACTTTGAAAATGAGTCTGTGGCACTATGTTTATATCAGAATTAGCTAGGATACACTGGGGAAATTGGAACCATTATTAAATAAAACTCAGGAGACCTGTTTCCAGATTATTTTATTCAGTAGCTGTGACCTTGATTTCTAACTAACCACACATAAGTTGTAGTTGCTTAATCTTGGGGGCCGCATTTTCTCATTTAAAATATGAAAGTTTCAGATTAACTAATCTTCTCTTCTGAGCTTTTTAATACTTTCCTTCTACATGAATCATTTGGAGTCAGAGCCAGCAGAAATCATTTTATTTTATTTTATTTTTTATTCTTAGTGTATTTGATCATATAAATGGTTCATTTCTAGTTTCAGAGATGGAACCAAATCAATGCCTGCCATCTTCACAGATGATTACAGACCTAAAACTCATGAGATATATATAATACGATCCTCCTTCTGCCCTCTCAAATAGGAGAGAAGAAAAGGGAGAAAAACAGTGTTTCTTAGAATAGGAAAAGTAAAGACTGTAGTACTAATTTAAGCAAGTATTTCTTCAGTGATTCAGCAATACTGACTAGAAGTAGAAAGTCTGGAAATGAGTCTTTTGACTTTTATTTAGTTAGTTATTGGGTGACTTTAGCACTGTACAGTTACTCGTTATAAAATGTTTTTATAGACTGAATTTGAAAATGATTATTTAAGCTTCTTCCTTTTAAGTTAGGCTAAAATCTCAAAGACCATTAATTAATTGTAAATGCTTACAGAGTCTTGTTTTCAGTGAGGTTTGGACAAGCTATTTGAGTACTTTGTCTGGATTGATGCTTTGAAGAAGTAGGTGAGAAAGAAAAAATGAGGTGATCGGGACAGTGTCACAGAAGTAGCATCGTCAGAGCGCTACTCAAACAAGATCTGCCTAACTCCAGATTCTATATTCTTAATACTGCATTAAGCTCATTGCAATATTAGGTATTCATTCATAATAGTAGTTATATTTACCACTATTTTCATGATACTGATGATTATTAAATACTCCAGAAATACCTGAGGCTGTATCAGGATCTTGAGTTTGCTGTCTTTAATTGCTAGACCTTTCCACCTATCTCTATGCATATATGTGTATACTTTCACTAGTATTTTCACCAAACTACAGAAGGAGAATTTTGACCTTGATTTTTCACCTGGAACTTCTATTTTTATTTCCTCATTATTCTTAACATGAAAAACAAATGGAATGTTCATCCCGTAACTTACCAAAAACTGTACCCATCAACCCCAGCGATTCAGAATATAAAAAAATATAGTTATAAATTTATTTGCTTGGTTTTATTGAAAAAAAATGAAATTTTGTGTGTGTGTTGCAACTGTTCAAGGCCTGGCAGGTTTGTGGCATTTGTGCAGATGGAAAAATATTCACAGAGCCTTTGGGATGTCTGGCATGCCTTCATTCACGGGTAGGAGAGCCACACGTGCTGCAAGTTGCATGTTTCCTGGCATGTCTCTGTGTGGCACACGTTGGGGCACTTGCTCCCCAGCAACACTCCCATTGCTGGCAACCAACAGGGAGTCACTACTTGCTTAAGTACTAGAGGTGAACAAAACCGGCAAAATACCAGAAAATTATATAACATAACATAATTCTGAGCATGTGAGCCCACTTCATGTGACAGGAACAAGTTATTGGACCCAGTTTCAAGGCTATAAGAACACTGCTTCTCAGGCCCCTTCAAGGCTATGGGAACACTGCTTCCCTTCATTATCCAGATGCCTGGGTGAGGAAGGCAGGCTCCCTCCACTTACCCTACGATGTGTTTCTAATCTTGTTAGTTTTTCTATTTAATTGATTTGCTATAGCCTCTATTGAGTAACAATTTGGTTTTTAGTTTAGACACATATATGTTCTCCATCATTAAAAGATGACAATGGTGCTGGGAACCTTGGAAAGCCACATGCAAAAAAATGAAACTAGACTATTGTGTGTTTGCATGTGCAAAAATAATCTCAAAGTGGAACAGAAACCTACATAGAAGACTTGAAATGATAAATGAAATAGAAGAAAATAGGTACTACACTTATGGGCCTTGGTCTTAGAGAAGATTTTATGAATTTGACATTAAAGGCACGGGGAGTAAAGGCAAAAATAAATTATTGGGACTATATCAAACTAAAAGCCTTCCGTGCAGCAAAAGAAACCACCAACAACACAAAAAGGGAAGTAACTTAAAGGGAGAAGATATTGCAAACAATAGCTCCAGCAAGCACTTAATATCCAAAATATATAAAGAATCATACAACTCAGCACCAAACATCCAAAAAATCCATTTAAAAGTTGATTTCAAATGACTAACTAAACAGACACCTCTCCCAGGAAGGCATACAGATGGTCAATAGATATATGAAAAGATTCTCAACATCACTAGCATTTGGGAAATGCAAACTAAAACTATAATAAGATACCACCTCACATTTGTTAGAATGGTATTATCAAAAGACAAGCAGTAACAAATGCTGAAGATGTGAACAAAAAAGAACATTCAATTCATTGCCGGTAGGGATGCTGCAAACTGGTACAGCCACTATAGAAAATGCATGGTGATTCCTCAAAAAATTAAAAGTAGAATTACTATATGACCCACAAAAAACCCATTCTGGGTATCTACCTGAAAATTTTGAAAACATTTATTCCCAAAAATATATGTACCCTTATGTTGATTGATTGCAGCATTATTCATGGTAGCCAAGGCATGGGAACAAGCAAAGTGTCCTTTGATATATAATAGAATAAAGAAGATATAGTACATTTATACAATGGAATACTACTCAGCCACAAAAAAGTTGAAATAGAATAGCACCTTGGTACTCATCATTAATTCTTTGCAGAACTCATGACAAGTGCTAAAACCAATCAGTCCCAAACTGCTTGTGAGGTACTGTGAGATTGATGCCTCAGCCTGGTTCATCATGAGAGGTGCTACTACTGGGAGCAAACTGTGAGTGGAGAAACACTTTTTTCTCCTCAAAATGAGGTGAGTACAAGGTTTGATGAGTTCTGAAGCAGATGAATACTGAGATATGACTGTAGTTCCATTTAAGACAACCCGGATGGATCTTGAGAATATCATACTAAGTAAAATAAGTCAGAAAGAAAATTAAGAATTTATGAATTCAATTCATATGAGGAATATAAAACTGAAAACAACAAATGAATAAACTGAAAAATAAACAAAAACTCATAGACACAGACAACAGCATGGTGGTTACCAGAGGGAAGAGGGTGGGGACAGTAAAGGGTAAAAGAGGAACTTATATATGGTGACAGAAGATGATTTGAGTTTGGGTTGTGGGCACACAGTGCAATCTACAGATCATGTGTCATAGAATTGAATACTTGAAATCTACATAATCTTATTAACCACTGTCAGCCCAATAAATTTAATTAAAAACCAAAAATAAGGTAAAACTCCCAGAATAAAAAAAAATCCAAAAAATCTGTACATCTGAAAATTGTATGTTATTAACCAATGTGACCTCAATAAAATTATTTTTTCAAATGTTAAAATAATTGACAATTTGAAAATTTCAAATATTCTGTTTCATTCACAGATTTGTTATTCTTTATAAGTTAATTAATTGAAAGTTAAAATCACCTCTGCCATGAACTTAGACTGTCCACATTTGAATTTTCACTCCAGTTACATGTTAGAAAGCTTACATTATGTGCTTATGATTTATAAGCCTTAGTTTCCTCATTTTTTAAATTATAAATATACCTTCCTTAGAGTGAAATAAAATAAATATGGTAATGTAAACAAATTGCTTTTATTGTCATGTTTGACAAATGTTTACTAAATGTTGGCTTTTTATAATTAATATTAAATAATTACCAAAATAAATATATTTAAAATTAATTTAATTGAAAGTTTATATTTCAGAGTGAAGACAATTTCAAAAGTATGTAGTCTTGGAACAATAAGGGATTATATAGATGCCATTATTGCAGTGAGATATCTTTACAAGCAACTTTTTACCACCTGCAATTTGGGGAAAGCTTTTCTTCTTTCTAATTTGCTCTGAATGATTTGTGTGATTTTTTTTAAGTTCCTGAGAGCAACTTTGCAACTGAAATTAAAAATTCTACTGACCATGTGTCATTTCAGATTTAGTTCCAGAGGAGGATAAGATAATCAGGACAAATGAGGAACTGGCTACTGAAATGTATGATGATAAACAAATGTGAAAATACAATGAAAGAGCTGCATTAAAGTGCATGATTGGGCTTTGCAGCATAATTTGACACTTCTGAAACAGACACTAATTTCATTAATTCACTTACCTAACTAGAAGTCAATTTTAGAGATGAAAATTTCAGCTTCCAAATCAACCTGATCATTTGTTGTAAAAAAGAAAACTCTGGCTCAAGGCAAGATTGGACCTTTAACCACCAGGTTTGTTTGTTCGTTTGTTTTTGTTTTGTATAGGATGCCATTGGTCTCAAACTACACGGTATGTAGGAAAAACACTGATTTGATCTGTACTGCATCTAACACAATCTGTCTGTATTATCATAGTTATTTTTGTATATGCTTTAGTTTCCAGTTGCCTAGCATGGGATTTTAAATATATTACTATGTTATAAATAGCTTTATATTCTTCTTATATTTATTAAAATGTGTATATGAAAGTAGAAAAATAATGAATAAGCTCTATTTTGGAGGTAAGAGAACTAGATTCAAAATAAATGTCATCATGGCGTGATAGATATGTTCAACTTTATATATAAAATGTCGGGCTATTTAGTCCCTTTATGTCTGTATTGACATTGATCATCTCACAACAGGATTTCCATGACACAGAGGTCTCATGATTCCTCTTTTCCCTTTCTTTGGAATCAATAGATCATTTTTTATTTGTAATGTTTCCCTCTGTGTTTTCAATTTTGCTTTAGCAATTAGCTTAGAGAATATATGTACATCCATGTGTTCTGAAGTACAAATTTTGAGAGTAATAAAAATGTAAATATTTATTTTCCCTCTTCCCAACAATGCTATATAGAAACTTAAAACACTTTATCCCTTTGGGCTTTATTCACATCTTTGGTTCCATTCTTGCCATATACTTTAATTTTCATATATTTGCGGCCACATACAGCATTACAGTCGATATTCGTTTATATGTATGCATATATTTATGCTTTACAATACTCTTGAATCTTCATGCACTTCCATGTTTTTATAAATGTATAGTCACTTTTTTCTTTTGAATAATGTGCTTTTTGTTTTTTTTCAACACTTTAAAGATGCCAATTCACTGTTTTCTGTCTTCTTCCACACTGTTTCTGCAAACAAGGCTTTTTCTCTGTTTTCAAGATTTTCTCTTGGTCTGCAGTTTTCAGCAGTTTTTCCAAAGTGACCAGTGCTCAATAGTATGTGATGAATGCACCGATATGAGATCCATTCAAAGTGCACTTTGTGTCAATAAATTTGAATGTAACAGAATACAAAAAGAAATTGTCATATATCAATTGTTCTGTATATAAAAGAAAAATATTCCCCTATCTGAAAATATTATCCCTATCCAATTTTTCTTACTACATAATTGTTTGAACTCAGATTTTCTTCATATAATTTTACCAACAGATTGGTTTTAGAAGCAAGTAGTGATAATCAAGATATCTTCTAGTAAGCCAGATATGAGAGATATTTATAAAAATATAAAGCAATTTATTATAAGATTAATACTTTGATTTTGGAAAATACAGTTATGTTTTGTAAATATGTTATATTACATTAATGTAATGGATATGTTATTCACATTTTAAAAATGAATTGAGCGCATATTTTGAATACTCCTGTTTTAGTTTCTAGTGCATTAAACATATATACACATCACTCACAAAAAGACACATTGGGTACTTCAATATATTTAGAATATAAAGTTTGAAAAATACTCTTTTAGATATATATATATATATGTGTGTCTCATTTGAAATCCACAGAGCTTCATGATATTGTTTTTCTATTTCAGAAACTTCTTAGACATGAATTATTCTACTATTGCTCTGCTCAATACTCTTACATCTCTTTCTGTGATTCCAATTACATATATGTTAAACTTTTCACTTGGTTCTCTATATTTCTTGTGTTTTTCCATGTATTCTTTTTTTTGTCTCTGTGCCTCAGTTTGTATTTTTTTAATTGACTTATCTTCTAGTTCAGTAACCCTATCATTGGCTATCTGTTCTATTACCCATGTCTTGAGTTCATACTCTTGTAATTGATATTGTTAACATTTAGAATTTCCATTTGATCTTTTTTATCTACAGGCATTCTTCATGTTATACAGTATTTTTAACTGAAACTCTTGCAAATCAGAACTGTGTCTTTGCTTAGGCAGACCTTGTAATTACTGGGACAATGCAAAACAATGATGTTGTTTCAACATGCACATATTTCAGTTTGTACAGTGTCATTCATGCAAAGTGAAGACTTCTGGTAACCCAATTTTCTACTGATATTTTACACCTCTTTATTTTCTTAAATGTAATTGTATGGATGTGGGTAAAGTAGGTTTACAGTTGTTTTTATAGAAAATAATACAATAATTAAATAATAATACAAGAATAAATTCTGTGTTTTGCATACTCACAACTGTATACCTACTTTTGCCACTGCTCTGTATTTACTTAAAATTCTAATTTGTTAATTCTGTTTATCATAGCAGAAATTACTCAAAATGCTACCCTGTTGTAAGGTAAAGAGTTGCTCCATAATGTAAATTTACTACATCACTGATTAAATCAGTTAATTTTTTAATATCAAGAATTTTACTGATGGAGCAGTGTATTGATTTATATTTGTCAGCAGCTCTTTATCTTCCTGACCTTATCAATATTAGTTTCAAGTGATATGATTCGATTTCGATTTCATGTACAAGTATATACTTCTTTTTCTCCCATCCTGACTTTTGTGCTATAGCTATCATATAATTCACTACTACATATTTCATAAACCTCTAAATGCATAGTTATATTTTAACAGGAAATTAGCCATAAACTTATGTACATAGTAAGAATAAACATATTTTGTATTCTGCCAGGTAGTTACCAATTGAGGTATCATATTTTCTTTGCCTGAAGAACTTCAGTCATTCTACTTATAACACAGGTCTTCAGGTAATGAACTATTTCTGCTGTGTTGTGTCTGAAACCTTTTAATTTCCCTTTAGTTTAAAACATTCTGATTGAATTTGGGAATCTAAGATAAACCCTATAATGTTAAGTTGATAGTTTCTTTTCTATGTCTTATGGATATTTAAAGATGCTTCTACATTCATCAGTGATACTGGCCTGTAGTTTTCTTTGTTTGTTGTGTCTTTATCTGGTTTGGGGACTAGGATGATGCTGGCTTCATAAAAAAGAGTTTGGGAGTCATCCATCTTTTTTTGGATTTTTTGGAATAGGCTGTGAAGAATGGGGATCAGACCTTCCTTAAATGTTTTGTAAAATTTCCCATAAAACTATCCAGTCCAGGGCTTTTGTGTGCCAGGGTTTTTTTTTTGATGACTGCTTTGATTTCATCAGCTATTATCGGTCTGTTTGGGTTTTCTGCTGCTTCTTCATTCAGTTCTGTAAGATTATATTTTTCTAGAAATTTCTTAATTTCATCTAGGTTTTCAAATTTCTTGACATATATTTGCTCGTAGCTGTAGTCACTGCCATGAGAAAGATATTTTTTTGAGTATTTCACGAGAGGTAAAAGTCACATTGGATACTTATCCACACTCATTTTTGAGTCCAAAAGACTTATTGGTAAACATTCTTCATTTAGACAGAAATCTTATATTGTCACAAGACATGTCACATTGAACTGTAGTGTTTCTGTGGAAGCCAGGAACATAGACTAAGGTAACTACAGAAACAGCAAGTATTAGTATAACCTTCGTCCATCTGGCCTTATGATAGAGTTTTAAATTTCATTAGTTTTTATTAGAATTATGACAACTGTCCCAGTCTATTTTCAGAAGCTTGACTGTCCAGTTGCTCCTGAATTTTATCAGGGGAAAAGTTCTGGTTCAAAAATGCAGTTCAAAATGACCAAAAGTTATTATTAGCAGAAGATTGTCAATACCAAAAGTTACACCTTTCTACCATGTTTATTGAGTTAAATTTATCTTCTTCCAATGGAATGCAATGTGTTTCACATGCATTGTATCTCACTTACACATATTTATGTATTTTTCAAATTATTCTTATTGTTCTTAGACTACTCCTCCACAATTATTTAGTTATTTATACCCCACAATAATGATGTTGATCTTGATCAACAATAAATCTTTAAACCTGATAATATCTCATAATTTAAGCATCACAGAAATATTTTTATAAATAAATAATAGATTAGAATTTATTCTTTAACATAGCTTCATTGAGTTTGACTTTTGAAAAATTATTGAATATTAATGGTTTATTTTCTTCAAATTTTAAATCCAGAAAAATAATTTGTGGTTAAATTTACTGGTATTGAATTTGACAAAATGTAAAGAAGAATTTTCTGACAAAAAAATGGTAGATAACTTGTTTTCAGATAAAATATTTTCATGACCATATAAAATAATACCCTTATTGTCTGACATTAATATTTTTCAACTTTATTTTTAACCAGCAAAACAAAATGACTGATTTGAGTCTTAACATATTCTGAAATAGTTTAACAAAATTTACTAAGATTTAATACGTAGCCCATAGATTATGAAGATACAAAAAATGCAAATTAAAAATTTTAGAGTTGGAAAACCATGTAGAAGTATAAAGCTACTTCTAGAACAGAAAAAAAAATGCATTTCATTATCATAATTGTGTGCATGCTATGATTGGGGTTGAACTTGGATTATATGGATAGGAAACATTCTTATATTAGTAAAGTTATTACTTCCCAAAAAGTAAAACAAAAGGAAACACTATGATTTTAACATCTTACCAGCATTATGTAAATTTATGATACTCATTTGTGATATTTTATTAGACATCTTAACATTCTGTTATTGAATTGCTTTAATAGCATCACAGTCTGTGTCCTATTACTGACTTCCATGAACAGCCTGAGACAATTGGGTTTTTGTAATGCAGTTTTAGATCAAAGGTTTATCAAATAAATAAGTTGCTGTCCATAGGAGTAGATAATTCTGATGAGATTTGCATCATTTATTTCTGAGAAATAAAAATGTATTAGGATTTTATGAAGCATAATTAAAATACTAATTGAAAATACTGTGCTGTATGCATAATGCCTGTCATCTCACTTTTTCATAGTTCGGCCAGTATTTAAAATATATCTGACAAGGACACAATAGCAAAACAATGTCTTTATGAACTTTATGTTCAATGTATAAATCCCCCAAAATCTACTGTTTGAAAATTTCCCTCTTTGTATTTATGAAAATAATTAATGGTAAGTGAATGTAGAGTTATTGATAAAGGCATTGGTAAAACTTATAGATATTAGAGCATATAATTAAGCTCTCTGTGTGTTTTTATAGTTAACTGTACCTATTAACTTTTTATTTAGTGCTATTCTCTATGTTAATGTTGCAATATACATACTAGTTTCTCATTGTCTAAATTATAATGCAACTTCACATAGGCCAAAGATTGTCTTAGACAGTGAAATAACCCCATTTTTATAATTTTTGGGTTTAACTTTACTTTTCCATGTGAAAAAACAATAAAGGAAATACATCTAAGATATAATGTTTCTAGTCATAGAAACTGAAACCAGTCAATATTGGTAAATTATTTTAAAGCATACAAAATTAATCACCCTTAATCAAAAACCATAATACTACCAGTTCCCTTTATAACTATTCAATAATGTGACTTTAGATTCTACTTCTTATAAGAACATTGCAAGTTTATATTAGAGTTATAAATCAAAGGGAAATGTTCTACTGATAATATCAGAGAGTAACAGATCTGCTTGGTCAGTGAAAGAATCTCCTGAATTTGCTACTAACCAAAATAGTGTAATTTATTTATAAATATTTTCAAAATAAAGGGAACAGAAAATTATCAGTCCATAACTAAAAAGATACTTTATCTTTATTTAAAATAGTTATAATAATGAGAGCATTATACATCACAAAATGTTTTAAATTTTCAGGCTTATATGGGGGAATAGACAAAAACTGCACAGAATATAAAGCACCTAAGTACTTATGTGGAAGAAATATGTTCTTACTACTGTTTTTCACACTATATTTTTGTTTATTTGTTTTACTTTGTTTTTATAAAAAGCTATGAAATGGTCATACACTTATATTCTCTAAGGTGATGCTAGCATACATCCTGTTTCCCCAAAAGTTTCTCCACAAAAATAATGTTTTTCACTAGACCAATTGTGGACTTTTAGTTTTCAGGAGAATTAGATGAATTTTAATATGCATATATTTTTCTTGGTAATTTATAAATTAATTTTTTATATTGACCCAGTTTAGTATCTCTGGACCTAACATAAACCATAATACCAGTTGTATGTTTTTAAATATTCTGATACATTATTGAAATACAGATAATACAAATGGTAATTTTTTTCCTTAAATATTTGATTTAGACTTATTGAGGCAACATCAGTTAATAAGGTTATATAGGTTTCAAGTGTACAATGCTATGATACATCTTCTATATATTGAATTGTGCCCATCCCTCAAAGTCAAATCTTCCATCACTATATATCTGACCCCTTCTAAACAGTAAATCAATGTTTTATCTTCAAAATATACTTCTCTCTTGTGTTTGAATTTATTCTCAGAGGATTTACTTAAAAGCAAATATTAAGGCTCACTGGGAGGATAGCTGTTATTTTCAGTATCTCTTTGATCCTTCCTTACAGTCTGCTGAAAGCCAGGATGGAGGAAATGAGCCAAATCTGATACAATTCAGCTGAAGTTGAATTTCCCTTTATCAAGTCTTATAGGAAACACAACAGTAGATAATTTTTTTTTCTTCAAACCTAGAGACTTAAACCAATTTTGAAAACAATAAATGATTAGGCAAAAGAGTTTTATTAAATAAACACGAAAGAAAATACACAAAAATGACTCTTCATAGTTGCTATTTGAATAAATAATTTATGCAAGGCATTTTATTAAAATCTTTTGTCAAATTTCTCATTTTAAGATTAGATGAAAGATACCTGCATGCCCCTTGAAGGAATAATTTTTACTTTAGTAAATATTCTTATACTTCCACTTTTATATAGCATTTAAAATAAAACACCTTAAAATATAGAACACTGTTTTTTACTTGATACATTAATAAGAATAAAATATTCCTTAAAAGTATGATGATAGTCCTGGCTGGTATGGCTCAGTGGATAGACTGCCAGCCTGCGAACCAAAGGGTCATGAATTCGATTCCCAGTGAGGGCACATGGCTGGGTTGTGGGCCAGGTTCCCAGTAGGAGGAGCTCAGGAGGCAACCACACATTGATGTTTCTCTCCCTCTCTTTCTTTCTCCCTTTTCCTCTCTAAAAATAAATAAATTTTTTTTAAATCTTTAAAAATGTGATGATAAATCTCCTTTAAAATAAGATAAATTAAAGCCATTATATAGGTACTAAGTAGAATAATACCCCTTCCCCAAAGATATCTATCTATATCCTAACTGGCAGAACCTGTGAGTATATTCAATTTCACAGTGAAGGGGAATTCAGGTTGAAGATAGAATTAAGGTTGTTATTCAGCTGACTTTAAAATCAGCATTTTACCCAGGACTGTCCAGAAGGAGCATTGAATAGCAAGTATACTTCAAAGCAGAAGAGGGAGACAGAAGAAGCAGTGAAAGGATGATGTGATTACTGAAGAAAGCTGTGAGAGGTAGTATAGCATCGTTAATGAAAATGGAGGAGAGGGCCCATGAGTCCAGGAATGTGGGCATCATCTAGAAGCTGGAAAGGACAAGGAGACAGTAGATCCCCCATAAATTCCAGAAGGAATGAAGCTCTGCTCACATCTTGATTCATTTTAGCCTAGCAAGACCCAGGTTGGACATGTAAACTACACAAATAGAAGGTAATAATTTTTTTTAAAGATTTTATTTATTTTAGAGAGGGAAGGGAGGGAGAAAGAGAGAGAGAGAGAGAAACATCAATGTGCGGTTACTGGGGGCTGTGGCCTGCAACCCAGGCATGTGCCCTGACTGGGAATCGAACCTGCGATGCTTTGGTTTGCAGCCCACGCTCAAGAAGGTAATGATTTTTTTAGAGTCACTAAGTTGTCCTAAATTTGTTAAAGTCTCAGTAGAAAACTAATACATCACACTTCTTGTGTCATAGCAAAAAAAACCCCAAAACACTATTTGAGCCTATATACGTGTGTTTATGTGTATATACATATATATATTACATTACTTTGGGTGAACTGTGTTTTAATGCTTTCTATATCAAACATAATGTCAACTGAGAAAAACTTTAGTTGAGTTAATTTTACAATACTATTCAAAATTTAAAATACTCCTATTGCCTCACTAATACTATTTTGGGGAATTTACTCTAAAGTTATATTTACATGTATAGAAAATAATAGATCACAGAAATATTAATTTAAGAAAAACATTTAAACTAAAAAATTTAAACTAACCAAATATAAATGTAGAGATAACTGCTTTATCACCTCAGTGTTTGTGTGAGTATATTTTTTTCATAGTCTATAATGTCTATATCTTCAGCAAAACACATCTTAGCAGATAGAGACAGATACAAGGGTTAATAACTTTCAAAAGTATAAATTTTTGCAAATTTAAATATTAAACCATAAACATAAACAATTTTAAGAAGTGGGTTGGTAAATTTAAAAGTTAATGATATTGTGTCATAAGTTTCAGGGTTAATGGATGTGGAAGAAATTTGTAAATTTAAAGAATAATTGGTCTTCTAACACCACCCTACTTTTTGTTGAGGCTAAAGAGCTTTTGCTGACCTATTCATTGATTTTTCATGAATCATGAGATTCAAGAAATTGAATCTCAATTGCAACAACAGTTTGTCATAAGTTTAGTGGAAAAATATGTGATCAATTGAATAAACAGCAAATAGAGGACTTTGTAGAACAGTTAATGTCAATTATCTTTGAGACAGAAAGTTGCTGATACTGATGGCACTTCTAATGGGTAAGTCTTCAGGTGTACAAGCTTAAATGTTTACAATAAAGCTTCCGTTCCAGAAAGGACATATGCTGAAATTGAAGTGGATTTTCTAATCTATAATTTCCAAAGGAGATGACCATATATGGTTAGATCACTTTGAAGTGTGCTGTATGTTAGGTGAGAAAAATTACCCATTTACAATTGCTTCTTTTAAAGGCTGTTAGAAGGAATGAAAATTCTCCCAACAAATCAGTTATGCTGTCAGCGTATCTGTATTAGACTATTCCTCTGGCATTTCTTCCAATGAAGAAGGTTGCGACAGAAGACCACAGATACTTCCTAAAGTCAACAATTCAAAGATTATTTATCAGGTTGAAAACTTGAAACAGCCCATTTAATTTTGGTTCCAAATCCTTCAAAACAAGAATATGATGATGGCCATAAGAGCCTCCCAGGAAATACATTGCATAAGAACCTTAAAGGTAATATGCTTGCTATACACTGGGTGAACAGTTACCAGTGGGTACAGAAAATCAATAATATACAATTACTGGGCACTTGGTGGGGTACAGCTCAGAGGAGCTGCTTTACTTTCTCTGGAACAAAAACGAGTTAAGTTGAGAGGCTCAGCTAATTGAAAATAACTGTAATAGAGACTGGGGCCATGATGGTGAATCCTCATAGAGAGGATGATCATATTTTTAGCTATATTTTTAATTCTTATTTAATATTATATGAAGTCTTATGTAACACTAACAAATATACCCAGTAAGGTAATAGAATGAAGACACTGACCTGTGAAAAGTCAATGAATTATGAAGGGTAACAGTTTAAATAAGCATACTGTGTTTTAAAATTATTTTTTAAGATATAACACACTATAAACTGCTTAGAATCATTAAAAATATTTGGATGATGCATAAACATTCCTATGGATTTCAATTAATAAAGGAATGAGATTCATTAATGCAAATGTATCTAAGGCAAAGTACTTTTATAGATCTTGAAATTCTTGCCATGTGATTACAAATGCTGCGACTGACTTGCTCTGAAAAAATAACAATACCACAGCAAACAAAATTTATATAAAATTTCATATATTATATATAATCATAAATATAAGCCTATTTTTGATAAAACTATTCTCTGAAAATTAAGGGGAAATATTTTTAAAGCAATACATTTTTTCACACAAAGGGTTAGAAAGAATTAGGAGAGCTGAAACTCTTCCTAGTCCATACAACTTCTGTGCTTTCAGAGAAAGCAATTTTAAGTGTGTCTCAAGGTCAACTGTGGAATATAAAACAGTAAATCCACATGTTCCAGCTTAGTTTCATTGTAGAATTACACACATTCATAGTAGAAAAAATGCAAAAAGAAATATCATCTGCTCAGCTTTAGGCCTGATCAAGGGAAATTAAACTAATTTCCCAGCAACATATGTAAATGTTAAT